>VYXC01003864.1:185390-212370 GCA_013397175.1 Platysteira castanea | reverse complement strand
TGGGAGAAACTAAGTGGAAGAAAAGAGCAACTGCATTGGCCGGGAATCGAACCCGGGCCTCCCGCGTGGCAGGCGAGAATTCTACCACTGAACCACCAATGCTTGTGCGAATGGTAGTTTCTGCCTTCGTCACTCGAAGGTGACAAACGTGGATTCGCCCACCTCTCTACACCCACCTGAGATCCTGCCGTGCTGGTCGAGGGGCTTCCTTCGACTGTTTCCGTAACTCACAAATGTCGAGTTTTGTCGTCTGAATAGCGCGCACCCACTTTTATCTACATGTTCTTCACTTGTGACTTGTCTGCACCTCTTCAAACTCTCATAGATGGTGTTGTTCTGGGGAAGAAAACGCATCTGAGGGTGCTGAGGAAAACCTGCGGCCGACAGGAGTCAGACCAGGAAACTGCCCTTGAGTGTCCTGATGGAGCAGTACCTCGGCACCTGTCTAAATAGACTCAGCTGCTTAGCAACAAATAGGATCTAAAGGTTGGGCACAATGCAGGAGGTTTATCACAGTCCTCCAGGGTGAACTCCAAACCCCCACAGCAGTATGTCATCTGCTAATTAAGCATCTCACATCCATTCTTACTCGTCTTGTCCTTGTTTTTCTATCCATTCTTAAACTGGCACTTTTAGTCTATCCTTTAACGAGCGTCTACATTTAAATCAATCATTCCTACATTACTTCAGCTGTAAAGACACAGAAAGCTGCTGCTGAGTTTCTAAAATTTTAAGTGTACCACATCACTTGGTTGATGGGAACCGGAGGAATTTTCCTTCTCCCCTTTGTAGGTGGGCTAATGAATAAAAAGTGGTGCTGTACTTCCACAACCCCCTCGCCAAATGTAGAAGAATTAGGATATAATTCAGTCTCTCCAATAACACACTAGTTTCTGCATTAGCATTTTGAGATGTACACATAAAGAAGGGGATTTTCACAAATACAGATGAAAGCTATGATACATTGTCCTCTTAAGGAACAGGTTCGTGATACATAATGTACCATAAATAACAAAAATAATAATAGCAATTCGTAAGAATTTACTTATTTTGATGAAAGAGCCAGCAGAGGACATGGAAAGAACACCATCAAATTGAACACTTGAACATCAAAATGTGTGCTTTTGAGAACAGGTTACAAACATGAGGTGACAGCCAAGTACAATAGTGTTACTGCTGTTACGCACGTGCCATTTTGTTGTTAAACAGTAGAGCTGTTGCAGCATAAAGGGGACTTGTAGAAGAGGGAAGTGAAGGAGGATAGAAAAATAAATGCATTTGGGCAACTAGTGTTTACATTTCATATTTGAATAGCGAAAATAAGAATGTGATTTTCACTTCTTCTAAAGATTCTGTGTGGGGTTTATTACTCCATCAAGTGTTACACTACAGAAACCGATTCTGAGAAAACAAACAGTTTCTATAACTCAGGAGTGTCACCAACTACCAGTAGCCAATAATTCAGTTAGGCTGCTCACAAGAGCTGGAATTCTTTCTCTTATTCTGAAGTAATTTTTAAGAAGGTGTCAGTGCAACCACCCACTCACATCCCATCCCCAGGTCAAACACATGCTGTGTGTTCAGTCAGCAGGGGCAAGGAAGCCTCCGCTCCTCAACTGCTGGGCACTGACAAACCAGAAACCTGGCACTCCTGCACAAAGAGGATGGATGCTCCAGTGTACCTACTGGAAAAGTCAGCAAAGATGCACACTCTTTTCATATGAACATGAGGGAACTTGGAGATCATGGTCCAAGCCACCACCCAATAACCCTTTAAGACCCAGATGTACCAAGGGCCATTCAGGGATCACATGCCAGACATGGACTGCAGGGATGCCAAGACTTGGCAAAAGGGGATGCCCAGGTCATGATCGAGACAAGTAAAGAATGCTCAAAAGACCAGTGAATAACTTACTCTGGCCATGAGATAATGCCAGATTGTTAAGTTTACTAGCTAGACACAGAATAAATGAACGATCCACTTAAGCAGAATTGTGGGATGGTCTATGTATTTAATTGGAGAATCCAAAAGAACCGACAGTCTTATGATACAAAAAAGACATTATATATACATATACACACATGGAGTAAGTCTATATATATCTATATAGATATATATAAATCAGTAAACTTGAATAGTGCCTTTATCATGAGCATCTTAAGGCATTCAAACATTTTACTACGACATTGACCCAATTAATTATCTTTTTGCTTTGGCTGAAATAAAGCAAACAGATTTAAAGGTCTGATCTGAAACACCCCCATCTGAAACAAAAGCCTAATAGTATCTTCAGTGACAGCAGCGTCATCTAAGAACCCCGCCACTCCACTGCCTATCAGCTGAATAATATTAAAAGGAGTCTAAATAAATCATTCCCACTCACAGCTTTGCAACAGCGGAAGATACATCAGTCTCAAAGAGACTTTCTAGCCATATATTCTATAGATTCTATTACAAATCAAGGATAGAAAAGATACAGCAAGAGGGCCTGCCCGAGGATAGAATGCCACTGAATATCAAATAGTATTTACAGTACAGTTATAGGATTATAGAACATTTTATAAATACAATTAATATGTATACAAGGGCACATAAAAGAGAAACTTGTTTTCATGCTTTACAAAGTAAAAGTAACCTGAACTAAAACTTACTGTAGAATTCCACAGCTGCTGGCTAGGAGCCTCTCTTTTCCACTGCCTGTACAAACCAATCCCCATTGTAGATCACCAGTGAAACACCCATATTTTAAGCAGCAACTATGAAGAATCTCAATAGACTCTGAATCTACGTACGAAACGTCAAGTTTCAAAACATGGGTAAGGCAGAGTGTGCTGGAGAGTTGTGACAACATTCATGTGTAACTTTCTCAGAGGAGAACCTGGACTGTAACAAACTGCACTTTCTGCAAGGAAATACGTAATACTACAGCATATAGGTGGCAAAATTCAAACAAGGTACATTACAGCTTCTAACACATGATATTAGAAAATGCCAGAATCATCTACCAAATTCTAAAGATGTGAGTGAGCACTTCCTGTATTTGTTTAAAAAGGCAAAAGAGTATTTAGTATTTCAGTACTTGCACATGTCCTTAAAAGAATGAATAATTTCCTTTAATAAAAGCAATCGGTTTCACTTTTTAGAACAATGGTGCCTTTACACTTTTCTATCCTTTTAAAAAATTATTTTTAAATTGCCTAAGATCAGTTATAGTATTAAACAGGAACACACCATTGTATAGTGCAGGCAGAGGAGAGATATACTCAGATGAAAAGGCAATTTTAAGAGTCAATTTAATGAACTGACATTATTTTCTCTGCACACTTCACAAATGGTGAGGCAGGCTTGATTAAATTACCTTTAACCAGTAATATATTATGCTTTACTCCAAGACAAGTAGACCAGTTTTACTGGGATACTTACTATGAAGGAGGATAATCTTTAAAGTTTATTTACATGAAAAGCGATCTTTTTTACATAATATATAAAATGGAGTAGTTATGCACTGCAGCCATTTTATAATATTTAAGCTAAATGAAATTAATCTTAAAAGCTACTCTATTTCAACAGCTGTGGAAAAGGCAGAACAGGAATTGTTTTATTAAGCTGCAAACTCATTTTCATTATAGAAAGCAACTACTTGTTTGAGAAAACAACTTCTCATAACCATCTTCTAACCATTATAAACACTTCACAGTAGAGAGGTGAACTTCCACAAACGTTTTCTTCTGTGACAAAGTATGTTTAAGAAGTTTCCTCACTGCTAACCTGCTGCAGTTCCTCAGTTATGTCAATATAAATCATTTTTGGACCACACTAGAAACTGGATGACTCAAATGACCACACTTACAAGAAAGGAAACTCCAAATGCTAACCAACAAGCACTTTCTCTGCTGATCCATTATTTAGGACAGTACTACAGACAGCTGCACTGGCACAAAGAGAGACATTGGACTGGAGCACAGAAAGAGAACAGATGGCCATAAGCAAACAAACCAGCTTGATGAGAAAAGTAAACTAGCAACTGATGTTTGCTGCAAGAACAGCTATGAACACCAATTTCATGATGTTTAGACCATTGCAATGCCAGTGCAATGGCACAAGTAATAATTTAGGAAAGCAGTAATGCTTACACACGTTACTAGATTATCCATTGGAATTCAATTCCAAGGAAGAAGAAATGTTTCAAAAGACATGAACTTTACTAAAAATAGTGCATTTTTTTAACCACTGTGTTAATTTTAGGAAAAAGAAGGATAGAGACAAAACCAATTCTTTCTGTCTCTCAACTCTAACTCCTGGTCTTGTCTCAGTGAAGCTGCTTAGAACGACGCTTCTATCCCTGCTCCATGTAACCTCAACAGGCTCAGTACCCTCCCACCATGAGATCAGGGGATACCTGATCATCTGCTGCTGGAAATTAAGGAAACAATAATGCAGAGGGCAACAGGCACAGCTCTAAGTTCTTAATTCTGTTCTGAACCAGGCTGTGAAAGACAGAGCATTGAAACTGTACTGCCAGCTCAGATAGACCCCATGCACAGCCTGTCTCCTCACTGTCTCTGTAACGAGGAGGAAAACTGTTCCAGCCAAGGGAAATGGGTCTCCACAACAGGTCTCAAAAGTCATAATTTATAATTTTTTCCCATTACTATCTCAAATTTATCATAAAGACACTATTCTAAAATTTATTTTTCAAACTAAAAATTCCAACTAAAGCAGCACTGTACACATTTTACAGTTTGGTTGTAGTCAGAAAATTAAACTACATTTCAGAAAGTGTTGTTTCTAAAGCTTCTTTTCCTCTTACATCTATAGGAGAACTGATGACAGGAGACAAACAAGTTGTAGAAAGTGAGCAGTCCTGCTTTGAGAGTACCAGTCACACACTAGAGTGTTACTAATATAAAATCCAATTACTATTTAATAAAATACTAGCTCTAATGCTTTATCATTTTACGATCATACTATAGCCAAGACTGACACTTTCTTGTTTCAAAGCTGAGAACTAGCCAACTCCCACAGCAACTGGAAACGTTTCACCAGATAAGTGGCTGTTTTTCCAACACTATGAATAATAAGGCTAAATACAATGAGAAGTGAGGGTACAGCAGCCTTTTTTTTTCTTACCTCTCCAGAAATGTATCAGAGAACTTAGTGTAAAGTAGGTTTTATATTTGGTCAATGCATGGAAAAACTGTGATTAAAAATTCTGAAGCAGAGATTTATTCTCTAAAATTATTCAGTATATGTACAAATAGATACCAGGCATCATCTTAGGGAAAAAAAAAAATCACTATTTCCTATTTTGAGTACTTAGAGTACAGAGGACCAATAACAATATTCAAGTGATACTTCTTTTACCCAGCATCAAATCTCTTCTAAATTAAACAATTAACATCACTGAAATAAATTAATTTTTGAGAAGGATTTCCCTGTATTCTGGGGACACAAAATGTACAAAAAGAGAAAGTGAAGAAATAGTTCCTTAGTGTTTAAAAAAAAGTGTGCATGTATTCACCTTAGCAGTCTTCTTCCAATTCTCTTAGAAGAGACTTTTCAAAAGCTATAGCTGCAAAATTGATTATTTCATTTTTGACCTTTATTCCTCTACTAAACATAAACCAGATCACGACTCTGAACTCCTCTACCTGCCTGCTCATCATCATCATCATCATCAGACTGCTGTTCTGAGTTTTGGGAGCTACCATACTCATACTCAATGGGCTTTGGATTGTTGTATGGGTAGCCATTGTCATCAAAAAACCTTCGGAAGGTAAACTCATAAAAAGCATGTTCAGGATGTTTTCCATTTTTGTACCACCCATTAAGGGTATCATTTCTGTTCCCCTCCTTATCGTCATCACTCCACAATTTATCTGGATCAACAGGATCGAAGTTTGATGTGTCCGTAGGATGAGCAATTTTGGGAATGTAGAAAGCAGACTGTCGCCGTAGATCGCTTGAAAAATCAATTGTTTTGAAAAATGGATGAGCTTTTATTTCATCTGCACCGTTTTTGCCTAAACGATCTTCTGGCCCTCGGCAGAGTTTAATAATAAGGTCGGAGGCCTCCGGAGTCAATTTAGCCTGAGGTGGAATATGAAGTGCAGTTTGCCAGTTGATAACCTTAAAAGCAAAAAGATGTGTTATTTATTTATAATTTCATACAAAGGAAACAACACATTAAAACAACAAAACAAAACAAATGACCACAAAGAAATAATTCAATACATCTAAGGTTTTTCACAGTAGAGGGGAAAACATGAAGCTGCTCTTTCAGAAACACAAGGAATATTTTGTCTGGAAATCTGGCAAAATCCAAGTAAAGTTTATTCACATTCCAAATCTAAACTAGTCTGGTATGGAACATCCCTACTATAAAACAATAAAGATACCATAAAATCCAGCACCTGGAACCTGAGATTAGGCACATGACTTACAATCTTAAAAAGGTGAGGCAGATGAATATTGAGTTATATTATGTAAAGACTAACAGATTTCAAGTTAAAAAAAAAAAAATCAATACTGGACTACATTTGAGCCTACTGAATACTATTTTGCAAAAATGACATCTGCGGAAGACTGCCTTGATGCTTTCTCTGAAACTGCAGGGGCTCAGGAAGGAAAGGATCAAAGGCCCTGAGCTGTCAGTAGCCCTGAGCAGGCAGTCATCTGCTGCTCCTCCACATTCCCATGCTAAGCACCTGCAGGTACATCACCAAAGGAAATCCTCTGCCAAAGGTAAGCAGGCATGGAAGCAAAGTGGTGGTAAAAGAACACCCAGATACTGGAAGAGGAGAAGAAAGCGGAAATAACAACTGGAACAGATAGAGAAAGTGAAAGGCTGAGATGTGATGTGAGTTTTAATTGGCTTGTTTACTGTATGACCAGATAAAAGTTAAGAATGTGATTCTAGAAGTCCCTTTATAAATTAAGTGCACCTCCACAGTAACAAAGTTTAAAATCTCCATAATTCATAACATGCTTGAATAGGCAGCACTCTCAAACATCA
The DNA here is from genome assembly GCA_013397175.1 of Platysteira castanea. Lineage (NCBI taxonomy): Eukaryota > Metazoa > Chordata > Aves > Passeriformes > Platysteira > Platysteira castanea. The sequence continues at coordinate 205,354 of VYXC01003864.1, read as the reverse complement.
CCTTTGTTTCCATTACAAATTGGAAAGACTATGTACATTCCAAGCCTTTTTCAGACTGTTAATACCAGACTTTTAAAGTTACCTTCATTTGTGTTTCTAGTGGTGTTTGTGCCAGGAATGGAGGCTGCCCCACGAGCATCTCGAAGAGAATTACTCCAACACTCCACCAGTCACACAACTGTGTGTAACCTGAAATAAAGTTCAAATAAGGTAGTCGAGCCTTTGTATAATTTTAATCTTGAATTTCTAAGAATAAAAAAGTTCACAGGATAATTCTATTCAATACTTATGTAAGATTTCCATATTAACAACTATTTATCGATATTTTTGTTAAAATATCGCATCCTTGGGAAAAGCAGCAGTGTAGGAAAGGTGAAGCAGGACACCTGAGTATACCAGTCACTTTGCAGCGAGACTGCAGTACAAAAATGCATTCCTTACCTGTTCGTAACAACACTTCTGGTGCAATGTAGTTGGGGGTGCCCACCAGGGAATGGGCCAGGCAGCGCTGGTGCTGCCGTGCAGCCCTGCGCTCCAGCGGCTTCAGCCGATCCCCACACCTGCAGTTTGCTGGGTCACCCCACTCGCTGCTGAAATCCATACTGTCCTGACGGGCATGATCACCTGCCATGGAGGGACAAGGAGGGCAAAATTGAGGATGATTACTTTAGTTCTTATCTAATATGAAATTTTCTTTATCCGTTAACATTTCATGTTAGAAGACAGAATCTGTTTCAGTTTCAACACTCAACCTGAGAGCTAAAACAGAAGTCAACATCAGGATGATTTTTGTTTATGATATAAAATACCAACCTCTGAGGACACAATTTTTTAAAGCTAATTTTTCACATAACTATGAGAAAATACCCATCTCAATAGTTCTCCAGATTTTTCTTAACTTAACCACACTGAGGGTACAAGGTGTGTATTATTTCTACACTTACATAAACATAAAAACTCTTAACATTTAAATCATCAAAAAATAAAACCAGATTTTAAATCTTTATCTTCTCACCAGAGACTGTGTAACAGTCTGGCCTAAGATACGTGATATTTTGATAAAAACTAATCAAAACTAATTTAAAATTTGTTTCTGAAGGTATGTTTTTATTTTTTAAAACTAAAATCAAGTTATCAGATAATCTGTATTTTATCACTCTCAAAACTGTGACTTCTGTTTTGCTCCAACTTTTTCTTCAGCTGTTGTTTTAAGTAATCAAGTAGGATTTTTAAAAGCCTACTTAAACCTTCTCATAAAGGAAACAGCACAGTCATCTTTCTACTCATTTCTCATTTAATTCCTTGTAAAGAATACGTCTATTTCTCTTACCACTCTGGTAGTATTTTGAATCATGGGTCCATCGAAAACCAGTACAGAGCCCGAAGTCAGTCAATTTTATATGACCATCACGGTCTATCAAGATATTGTCAGGTTTAATATCTCTGTGGATGAAGCCCATTTTATGAACACTCTCAACTGCGCATGTCAGTTCTGCTGTGTAGAACCGTGCCAGATTTTCTGGAAAGACACCCATTCTAATTAGGAGACTCATCATATCACCTCCTGGAATGTAGTCCATTACAAAGTACAAATTATCCTTATCTTGGAATGAATAGTACAGGCGAACCACCCATTCATTATCAGCTTCAGCAAGGATATCCCGCTCAGCTTTAACATGAGCAACTTGATTTCTAAGCAAGACATCTTTTTTCCTCAGAGTCTTTGTTGCATACAGAGCATTAGTATCCACTTTTCTTGCTAGGCAAACTTCTCCAAACGCACCAACTCCCAGGGTTTTAATTTTTACAAACATTGACTTGTCCATTTTAGCTCTTCTTAGCCGAATGTAATTTGACTCCTTCTGGCACAACATTTTCCTCATCTGATCCCGGGCTTCTGGTGACAATCCAACCTGTGCAGCAAACAGAGTTTAATCTGAAGAGTGAACAGTACTCCTAATTCTTGGTGATCTTCTCATAATTAATTACAAGGCTTAGGCAAAGCAAACCAAATATTTATACACAGCACAAGAAATAATACTTAAAGGGGTTTGGTTTTGTTTTAATTTACATATTAGGATTCTATGAAAACATATAGGAGTGATAAAAAACTGAAACGTGATCATTTTCAACAGCAAAATGCACAAGGTGCCATGCACCAGGAAGTTCTTGAGAAGGGACTACTACATTCTTAGGAAATGGAATTTACAAATTACTGATAACCACTGCAAATAATATTATCTGAGTAACAGTGTGCATCAGCTGCCTGCCCAATTATCGTTACACGGTTGAAGAAAGCCAAGACGTGCCTAGGAGCTGTAAGTTGCTGAGGGCTAAGGAGCTGCCATGGGAAAGGCAGACTAGCTGGAGCAGAAGTCACTGAACTGACCATGCTCTAGAATTTTGGCTGCAGGAGGGAGTATGCACTCCTTCTCACTCTCTCACTCTCACGCTTCCATGTGTAGCTAACCAAAACAGATCCTACCGGCACTGCTTCCTACTGCCTGCCCACACCAAGCCCGTGCCTCTGCCACAAGCCTGGACCTGATATTCCCTCTTATCGCATAACCTGCCCCTTTCTAACAGAACTTTGCTCACACTCTCACCACTGCTCTCCACTCTACATACCAACCAGCTGAGCAGAGTACTTTCTTTGGAAGTGGCTCGTTCCTCCCCGCAGTATCTTTTCTTGGCTCCCATCTGTGTACATATCCCTATCTTGACTGAACATCCCTGGTGTTCCAGCCAATGCCACCAACATTCTGACAGGCCACTCACAACTCATCACCTACACTGTGGACACCCTTATCTACAAGAACCACATTGATCATTCTCATTGTACTCCAACTTCAGTGCCTCCTGGTGTATTTTTGCTGGTTTCAATTCCCTTAGAGTCCCATTCGATTTTAGTGCCATTTTTCTTGGCAAATTTCATGGCCTGGAATTAGAATAACCCCTCTTTTTTTTGTTTTAATGTGAATAGAATCAGTCTTCAATTTTCTATATTTTTTCTCTGTGACACTATCCCTATGCAGCTGGATAGTCATTTCTTGTTTTCTGACAGCATTTTCAAATTACTATAGGCTCCCTTTCTCACAGCATCTCAATTATTTTCTCTGCCTACTTGGCTTGAAATCACCATCCCACAGCAATTATTTCCAAGTTCAACCTGTAGCATATTTCCTTATTTTTTCATGGACATGTTGATCATAAACTCAAACATGGCCACACTGAATCCCTGCAAACATCACAACTGTACTCAAGCACTATTCTAAAAGCTTTCCATTTCTTATTGTCACATCTTATCAATTCTTGATAGCAAATCTTGCTGCTCCCATCTCTTTAAAGCTTCAAATATTTGAGATACCGTCTGCACAGCAGTACACAGGACCATCAATAGGACTAAGTACGTAAGTCTAGGCCTGTATAGACTGTATGTTAATAGACAACTTTGGCCTTGCCTGATTTCCAACAACATTTGAAACAAAATATAGTAGATGTGACTGAGAAAAAAGGCAAGAGAAAATATCAATTAGATATCATTCAGTATCTTAAAAATGCTTTCACAAGTTACTGTATGTCACCTAGTAAGGAAAATACTGTTAGAACACAGCAAATTTCTTAGAGAAGCAATTAGGAAAATGCATACAAAATGCATACAAAATGCAAACGAACTTCACAAGGAATACAAATTTGGTAAGATTTAAATGGAGAAGGCTCAAATTTGAGACAAAATTTTCTGTAGACATCAGGCAGTAGTTAGGACTGCGTAGCAGTAGTTTCAAGACTGGTGTAGGAAATAGGTTCAACTACCTTTTTTGAATCAAAAACTTGTCTTATTGTTGGAATATCTGTGTACTGTCTTCCAAGATAGAAACATCTTAAGTTTTCCATGAATGAACAGGCTTAAGGCACACTTCAACACAGAAGGAAGGATTTTTAAGACTTACAAATGTCAAGAAGACAACTGAAGACCTGAGCCTGTTCAGACAATGGTGGATCACCTTCTCAAGGCCCATCTGAACCCTAAAGTCTGCCTCAGTACAGACCAACTTGCTACAAACTGAACCTCACCCATCACTGACAAAGATAGCAATGAATAAAATATTGATGGCAACAACCCTCTAAGAGGGAGACTCAATACAGTATTTAATCACTGCAAGACATGCAAAGAAGAGTCTCCAAAACCCTTGTAGCTTTGCTTTCTTCTACTTGCTCTCTAACTCTTGCACCCTAACAGTTTTATTGTAAAAGACTAGCCCAAGTACTGCAATTTGTCATCTCTTCCCTAAATCCACCTTCATTTCTCCCTATGTCATCCACCAAACCAAATGTTAATTACAAACCTTCTCTCTGAATTGCTGTATTTTCCGTAGAACTGTCCTCAGCTTCAGCATTTATCAAAAATTAACAAACTGTCAGCTGCACAAACTTTTCTGCACATGTATCTCCAATTATTTCTAGAAAAATGCCAGACACCAGAGTTTCCTGACTTGCTCTCTATCATAACAGAATTTGCTCTCATTTTGCTCCTTTCTCATCTTGCTGTGCCCTAAAGGATGACTTCAGTTTCTCTTTGCAGGACACCTGTTATAACTCTTGGCCAAATTCACACATCTAAATCAAACATTTTTGAGACTACTCCACTCCTAGGAAACTTGACAGCATACAAATATGTCACATATGCTAGAAACACAGCATCCTGTGAAAGTAGGTATCTTCATAGGGATGCATTCTGGGGTTTTTCCTTACAAAATTCAAAGGGGAGAAAAGAAGGAATTCTAAACTTGCTTAATCTTCTTAAAACTTTCTGAGAATAAATAATGAGCGTGTTTTCCTTTCTCCTTCTCATGAAGATGTAAAATATACTTTATTGTTGTGGCATTCCTCTCCTGTATGCTTCTGAGAATGGAGAGGTCTGCTGAAGGATAATACCCCATCTTCCACCCTTCAGCCTGTAATTAAACATCCCAGCTTTATATCTAGCATAAACGATTAAAAATATAAGATAAACATTATTAATATTATAAAATACCCCTACTTAAGGTACTTTAAATGCACAAGAAAAATATCAAGAAAAGTTGTATCAGTGCTTTCATATAAGTAATACTTATTCTGAGATACTACAGAACACAACACAGTAAGAAGTGAAAGTGAAGTTTGCACATCAACATTAATTATAATCTTACATTTAAGTACTCAAAAAATAGCCAAAATAAATTCATGCTTAATTTTGATGCAGGATTGCATGCAAAGCCCTCTAAAAAGGGATCATGCTATTCTTAAGAAACACTGTTGCTTCAGAATCTTACTTGTCTACACAGGGATGGAGGCTACAGAGTTCAGGAAAGCTTCCCACACCTTAACAGTTTAAATCAGCTGTTAGTGAAGTGAAAAAGGAAAGAGAGAAGACTAAGAATAAAGATCTAGTAAGAGTTCCAGGATGAAATCTTGCTAAAATTTACGTATTTGTGATTAAGCAAACACTAACAAAAGACTACAGCTTACAGTAAGAATTTTCAGAGTAAGAAAACACAGATTTAAAAAACAGCATGTCAAGAAAGTGGCATAAGCCAAATACATACTCTCAGAATAAATAAAAAGGTACATCATACTTATGTCAAACTTTCAACTACAATTGTTAAGAAATATATATATGTGACACATCTCAATTTCACCTTTCTCCAAGTCTTTGTTTCACTAGTTCTCACTGTTTTCTCTTTTGAAATTATATATGTTTTTGTCAGCTCCAGTTTTTACCCTTTTGATTTGGTTTAATGGAACACTGAAATACTAGAAATAGACCACTGACTCCATGCAGGCACAAAACAGTTGTATTGTATTCACATGTATTTGTTTTATAATTATGCCCTTTGATTACTCTTGTTTAAACAGATACATTTACAGTGTGGATTACAAAATAATTACACAAAAAATATCATGTTTCTTTCATTCTTACAAAAAAGCCAAATAACCTTTGAATGGGTTTTTTTTTTTTAATTTGAACTTTAAAAAAATTATCTCTATTGGTAACAAACTGCAGAATGTAAAAAATACCACTAGGTGACTATATTAGTGCACTAACCAGCCTGCCACTTGTCCCCACTTTGCTTGTACCTGCAGTATGCATTTAAAAAATATATAAGTATTTTTTTAAATCATTAAAATATTGCATATAACTCAAAAATCAGGATTAAATAGCTATAACATAACAAAAAGCTATGAGTCATGTAGCTACATCTCGGTTCATGCAACAATTGTTGTGCTTCTCCTTCCTTACTGTATGTAGGCCATACAAATTACCTTTAGACATGCAAAAAACCTAACTGAAAATCAATTTCTAAGAAGAAAATTAAATACATAAACAAGACAAGGAAGAAATTTGCCACATAAATACAAAGATTAAAAATAGACTTCAATACCACAGTGTACCAAAATGTTCTACTTATCTGTACTATTTAATTCTACAATTAAGACATATCTCATAAAATGAATACAGGAACAGCTTAGTCATAAATTTAGAAAGAAGGAAGAGTTTACCCGCATCATTTCATTCTCTAGTTGTTTTTTCCGATGCAAACGCTGCTGGTGTGACTTGAGTATATTCTCCACATGCTGCTCCATGAAGAATTTAAAGGCTTGAGGGGAATAACTTTGAATGCGAGACTCTCTTCTTTCTTCATCCTTCTTGTTTTTTCTAACAGGAACAGGTGAGGTTGTAATTTGTTTCTTTTCTTTATCTGTTGAATCAACACATTCGTAATTCTTTTCATTCTCATCCTCCCTGGATAAAGGAGGTGGCTCCTCCTTGTTGAGCTTGGGTCCTGCCTCATACAGATTGACAGAAGGATTCTGATGTAACAAGTGTTTGGGGTAAGGTGGTGGGGGACCCTGGTAATTTGGAGCCTCCACAACAGGAGATATAACTGCCATATTTGTAGAGGGACTGTCGGAGAAGGGAATGGTCTGAACAGTTTGCACGGGCTGCGGCATCCAAGAAGGGTGAGTGGGTGCCAAGGCAGTCTGTAACTCTGGTTTCAACACTCGCATGCTTTTCACAGGTTGCTGAATGGGAGCTGGCGTTATGGCTGTCACTGTGGTGGCCGAAGGCTGGGAGCTGCCAGAGTGACTCTGCCTGCTGCCGTGATGGTTGTTGAAGGAGTTTGACCGCATGGGAACACTGGGCTGCCATGCAGGCATGTCGTGCCCATTGCCTGGTGATGATTGTGGCTGCACAGGGGAAGGCTGTGACCAGGATGCAGGTATTCCAGCTACATTTGTGTTGTAAAGTTCCAGGTTGTGACTATTTCTGTTTGGCACCATTATTGCCTGAGGAAGATTCCCATTGGTGTATGCTGAAGGAGGAGCAGATCCTCCTGCCTGCATCTGTAGCGCCGTGGGACTCTGCCTGTTAGCTGGATTCATTGGGTACGGGGGTGGCTGGCGACTCACCGAATTCCCAGACACCACGTTCTGGTGAACTATGAATTCTGCCTGACAATTGCCATTTTGCATTCCAGCTCTTCCTGAGGGAAAACTAAATTTGCTGTTGGCAGAACTCTGCATGATTATTGGTTGCCTGCCAATGGGGACAGCACTCATGCCTCTCTGACCCTGTGTGGATGAATTCATAGGAGGAGGATTCATAGGTGGAGGTGGATAACCATCCTGCCATGCTCCTGGTGGCACTGGAGAAATACGGGAGATCACATATTCCATGTTTCCAGAGTACCGCTTTGTTTGAGAATTTGACTCCCAGGAAGGAGGTGGAGGAGTAGTTCCTCTTGGAGGGGGTGTCTGCCCCCGAGGAGGTGGAGGAGGAGGAGTAACACTCCTTATCTGTGGTAGAGGTGGGGGATTCACTCTTTGTCCATTGCCAGGGTGAGCCTGAGCAAATGCCGCAATGCCAGATCCAGATAACGGCCTTCCTACATCAGGCTGGGAGCTGGGACTTTCTGAGCGGTAAACAACACCCTCTCCCAGGGAAGGGCCGTGCCGCTGAGGAACCAAGGACTCCTTAGAACCCTTCCAGCTCTGCTTGCGGTTAACTGGCTGCTGGACAGCCCCTGCTTCCACAAGAAGAAAATACAGCATTTACATTATTAGAAATTATTCCTATTTACTACTTTGAATATTTTGTTCTGTACTAATTACTACAGAAACAGGACTTGAATTCTCTGACACAACATAATCCACTGTACTTCACATGAAAACTTTCTCCAGTAATACACAGCACAGCATGGTAAATATGCTTAGTGCACACATAAGAGAAAAAAAAAAAGCATTGAAACTATAATACCAGAAAGTGATTTTTTAGAAATCACTCTCCTGAAAATACATTTTGCTTCAGTAAAAATGCAAAATTTAATTGAAAAAATCGTAACATGCAAAATTATTAGGCACACAATATATTTTTAATCGTATGTACAAGAAACTCTCAGAATGTTCACCACAAATGCAAAAAAAAAGTAACAGCATAGAAAAAAATGTTATGTTGCTATCCCTTCCAGTTAACACTTGCAAAACACTTTGGGTTCTTAAACTAAAATATAACTGAATGCTGTAAAACCAAGGCTTGCACCCCTGTATGCATACAGATCACTCAGACTTATTATATTCCCTGCATGCAGACTTTGACTAAGTACTTTACTTTTAAAGTTGTATCTTTTTGAGTAAAAGTGTTGTAGATAGAGAGGCAAGAATTAAAACTGTATGAATGCAAAACTTAGAGCAAAACCCTGCTATATATTTACTTCACAGATGCTATTTTGCATCATATAAACAAAATATACAAGGAACTGTTAGTGCAGGCAGTCTTAGTGTGGATTTTACAGTATTAACACTAAGATATGTGTAAACAAATACAGTAGTCTAACTGCTGAAAACCACTCTATCCTCACTAAAAGCATGTGTTAATTATTGTATTTTTTGCAAGTAACAATGAAAATTGTGTCGAAATGGTGGAATTTACCTACGAACTTCACACAAGCACCAACTAACCCTGCTTAACAGACTAAAGGAAAATAACACTGTTCTTTGCTACTCCTGACTAATTTTTCCTCCTACCTATAATGGTGATTTAAAATCTAACTCCAGTGCTAGCAGCTCAGCACCCAACTTTAGTCAAATAAAAGTTCAGTATTTCTGATGCATTTTAAAGTTACCCTTTGTTTAGGTGTATGCTACTAAAAAGAATGTATGAAGTTGTATTGAAAATGTGCTAGCATCTGCTAAGAAAGCAATAATAGCAAGCAGCAAAATTCTGACTCTGCTAGTAAAGACATAGTCTGTCCTCTAACACCTCTAAGAACATGAAGCCTGCCTTAAAAGCTATACCAACAAAACCTGGAACCAAGCAGGAAATTAAGCAGAGAGGGATCCTGAAACATAACATCCTAAAGTACAAATATTGTAGTTGTATATAAAGAACATATAAAGATATACATATCTTTATGTATATAAAGATATATAAAATACACACACACATATATACACAAAAATACACATACAGAGTGCTGTTGTGTGGGAGTGTGTGTGAAGGGAGACAAAAAATTAAAACAAGAATTCAGTGCTCAGCATTTACTTCTAAATGGCACCTGACACAGAACAAAATACAGGCACCACATCAACAAGGGACAAAAATTATCAAAATGAGATCCAAATGCTAGTCCTAGTTTAAAATGTTTACGCACAGTAATAAAACCATGCAGTTATAAAACAGTGTTTAAGAAATTCATGTAAAATGGACCTATCTTTCAGAAGGATTACATTAGATGTTAAAAATGCTGTTTTTAAAAGCAAGAAACCTGTATCTCAGCATCTCTGTTTCACTGTGAGGACGTGAAGGCAAAATTTACTATGCTCTATTTTTCACCTATAAGAATACACTCAGTGAGTCACTGCATCACCATGGATACACCTACCTGGTGGTTTCATACCTGCGTTTACAGGTCTTGCTGCTGCTGCAACCATCTGCTCCCGACGAGGGTCCTGGTAGCTCATTTTACTTATAAATTCAATGGCAGCTTCTATACTACGGTTGTTAGTTTGTCTAAGAGCCTGTACAACCATATCCTGAAGTGAAAATTACATATAAAAAATAATTTACAAGAAAATCACAAAAAATACCAAAAATCCTGGTTATTTAGCCAAATCTCCTCCACTAATTTTAACAATGTAACTTTACAAAGTATCAATTTCTCTCAATTGTCTTGAAACTAATTTTAAAATGTCTTCTCCAGAAGAGATCATCCAAAGTAGTACTGCAGTCTCAATGTTCACTTGTTGAAGCACTGTAGTTTGATGTAAATCATGTCATCTTGCTATTCCTACAACAGCTTGGTCATATAAGCATTTTTTACTGCAGTGCATTACCCAGGTAACAGGTTACATGATGACCAGAGGTCCCTTCCAACATAAGTTATTCTATAAAATACATAAATAAATATAGATACTCTAATGTAAAATTTGGATCTTTTTAGTTCAAAAATTTCTCATGATGAATACAACATTATTGGCAGAAGCTCTGTTTATTACTTTTGTGGTAGATTTAGGCTCTATGTTCTTAAAGATACAAACGCAAGTTTTGATCTGATGGACAAGCCCATCTCAGTCAACGGAAAATGTATTACAGGCCAGTGGCTTTCCCACTGACTTGAATGAAATAAGATCAAGCAACTGAGGCATAATTACAGAGATGGTGCTCTCCCATTTATATTGAATGAGATTTGTACAGCTGACCCAACAATTTTGAGACAAATCCACAGCAAGGCTCCCTATAGCTAAAGCACACTGTCTTTAAAGATTTTTTATGGCCATATTTTGCCATATCAAAGCAATCACTTCAGTTCACATGATGTTTGAACTGTTATACAAACTAGAAACCTATGACAGCATTCACCTCCTACTCAAACCAATGGGACACCAGAGGGCTCAGAAGGGAAGCTGTCAGTACCAATTTCAAATTCACAGCCACATTTCTACTTTCATCATTTTTAACACTCAAAAATATAAAAGTACATACAACCTCCAGAAACAATAATTATATTAAGTGAACAAAACAGAGCCTTTAAAAAGGATTTTAAAATAAAAAACCCATATAGTAAAGTTGTCGCAATCTTTACAGACCAGCTGATACAATAAAAAGCAGATACGATATTTTCAGCTCAAAAATGTGGTTACCTATGTGATATGAAGTATTCCATGTCTTAAAGAGTATCACCTTACACAGAACATATGAGAATTGAACTTGAACCATAGTAAGCAAATGAGATTTTTTGTAAGCTACTTGGGATAAAAAAACCCCAAACACAGTGAACACCATTCTACCCTGATTATTATACACACACACATATGTATATATAAAACTATCTATACAGACACCTGACAGCTATCTGTTCCACTTTAACTGCTAATTCTACCTACTACCTGAGGGGTGGTGGTAAACAACCAGAATGTTTGTGATATTTAATTATTTTTTTAAAAAATCAATACACTTTGAAACTCCCCAACCAAGAAAAATGCTTTCCTACTTCAGCTGTATCTGTTCCTAGTGGCATATGTGGATGAGTGCCACATGGGCTTTTGTGGTGACACAACTCTAGGTTAACACATGGCAGAAAGGAGTTATGCTGGCACTGTGCCTGAAAAAAGCCCCATATAATGACAAGTGTCATGGGAATTCGCAGTTGTATCCAAGAACAAAGGGCAGGAGCAAAAGGCTTCAAGATACAAAGGATCCAACAATAATACCAACTTGAGATACCTTTCTAGTTTATTATCCAGCCACATACCGCAAACTTCAGTTTGCAAAACCAGCTGCAGGTTCAATCCATAAAAATGGATCTGAGAACTGATCTACTTTGAAAAAACAAATGCTGAGGAAAAGCCAGTTGATAGTTTTGGAGAAGCTCACTCTCGGTAGAGGTGGATCTCTCTGTAAATACCAAAGCATCACAGACAGCAGAACTCATGAGCTGGTCACTACTGCGAGCAGTGCATGCCTGTGAAGTTAATCCCTGTTCTGGTACTGTGCCTTTTTCCTTTGGAAAGATGAGAGGCTTGCTAGCTCTTTTTAAAACCTGCTTTTGTACCCAGATTTACAAAGAAGGCATGAAAACAAGTGTGATTTACTTTGATGTGCAGGTCCTGGTATAAAGTGTATATAGAAGTGTATTTGTTTTTCCTTCCTGGAAACCACATTTCAGAATAATTTCCAAAATACTTGGCATTGCCTTTCAATTTAGAACAGCCATATTTTATCAAACTATTTTAATTGAGCCCAATCCAAAATTGCTTTGAGTATCAGAGGCAAAATCCATATTACAGAGAGTCCAGTCCTCTCCGCCTAAAATTATATAAATAATTAAAACAACCTACCACACAAGAACAATCTGGACACAATGCTTAAAAAAACAAAGCCAAGTCTCTCTAAACCCTTCTAGTCCTCTTCTGCATCCCCCCCTATTACCGGTTTCACATCCTAATCAGAAGCCTACCATATTTTGAAGCAGCTTTTTGCTTATCATGCTGTTCAAATATTCCCTGACCAACACCCCCTCCCACATGCACTAATAGTTTATAGCTAGCAGAATAACTCATCTTCAAAATAAAAAACTTCACCTCATCAAAGCCAGCAGCTTGTAAGTCTTGCAGCATTTGTCGATTAACTTCTGACGTTCCTTTGACAGCTGAGGTTGCTTCGTTTGCAAAAGGCAGAAGTGAGTTTCTTATCTCCTGCAAAACCTTATGATATGTTACAAATTTGGGGGGATTACGGCCTTGTCTAGGATCTTCAGATAGCATTTTGCCCATGCTGTGATCAGCTTTAGCAGCATCTGAGGGTTTAGGCAAATTCCTGAGGCTCTCTCGTATTTCCTGTAGCATCTGCTGGCTGCTGCCAGTATAGTTACTGGCAGGAAAAGTTTTAGGCCTCATTTGTCTATAACCTTCTGGCTTCTCACTTCTCTTCATGAAAACATGTATATATGCAACCTCCACCAAGGACTCGCACACACCAGAATTCAAGGAAGACTGGCTGATGTCAGAATTTGCGAAAGCAGTGGTTCTTCACTGTGAAAACCTGGTTCCTGTAGTGCTGGAGTTTGTCACAACTCAAAACTGCTATTCTGTTAACAAAAGAAAACAAAAAAAAAATCACATTAAACAGAGCAGTAAAAAAATTCACAATGTAGCACTGGTGGCAGTGAAATGCTCACATGCAGTACTGCACTCACAGATATTAAAAGCATGCTAAGCAAATTCTTCAGGCAATCTTTACTCAACCTAATTTACAAACCATGTTGGGTTTTTAACAACAAATGTTTTAGGTGCCTCAAGTCTAAATGGTCCTGAATTGCAAAGGATGTGGACAGAGTGAAGAGCAGCTCCTCTGTGTGGCAGACAAAGCTTTCAAGAGTAGACATGAACCACTGGCGTGTGCTACCCCAGCACTGCTTCTTTCCCTCCCCCCTCTCCTGTGTCCATTTGTCACCTACGTTCTCTCCATCAATACCTTTACAGCCAGAAGAGCCAACTCTATTATCCCATTAGCCAGGATATGGGCAAAATAACCTTGCTGTTCAATGATTCTGACATCAAGCTCCACAAAAAGATGGAAGTGACAAGTACGCCAGTAAGAGCATGTAATTACAGTGATTTTATCCATTCTCTAGCAGTCACATATGTAAAAAGTAAACGCTTGCCTAGCTCATCACACGCAACTTTATGACTTCTTGTACCATCTGCCACTTGATTCTGTTTAAGGGTTCAGATTCTGAGGCTGTCACAGTCCCTTAGCTCAAGTCTCCTTGAACCAGTCTTTGTCAATAGTTAAGTAATTTTAAAATTTATTTTACATAAGGGAATATGAGAGCAGGAAGAGAAACAAAGAAAATTTAATCAATTTTTTTTAACTGTAAAATTGTTTAACAACGCAAGAATCAAATTCACTGAGAGCATAGCTATGACATTTGGTAAGGGAAACAGAATTTTCTGCCAAAAGCCAAATAAAAAACGTTTGCATTTTGAAGGCGCTGACTCATCAGGGAAAGAGCCCGGTGTCTGCAGAGAACTCAAATCTCTGTGTCCAGGCTGGGCATTAGTTAGTACTGCAACTGCCACGGCAAAGAATAAAGCAACCACAGTGGAACACTGAAGAAATTGAAGAGCATTGGCCTCTTTAGAGTATCATGAAATTAAACCTTTTCAGTCTCTACTGCTTCACAGAGGAAGATCAGTTACTAGGACAGTGCAAAATAAACTGTATGTTTCAGTGCTGTCTTTTCTTCACAGGCAACAAAAACGGTGAAGCTCAACTCACACTGTTCCTTCACTACTGTGTTGCTAAGTGCTTCTCATATTAGACATAAATTAAACAAGTATCTAAATTTTACACTGTCTACAAAAAGCCACTCTTTCTTCATTCAGGTTTCATTTCTATAATACTTGCACTGTCATAAACAAATTAGTGATTCAGCAACTGAGGAAGACTATGACAAGTTACTAGGAAAAAGAACTCTCTAAAACACATGCAAATTATATGAATTAAATACTTGCGCTACCCATATATGAATAAAACCTGAAATCTGGGAAGTAATACATAAATGAGGACTGTGAAAAGAAACACAAGGGACGCCCACTTAATCCTATTCTCCTTGGAGAACCATTTTAGAAATAACAGGACTTCTCTTATGAAACTATCTAAATCTTAAGGGATATAACTTCACGCACTTTCTTTGCACTGTGATCGGTTTGAAACCTTAAATGAGTGTAGTTTGATAGTTATATATTTTTTAATGCAGTCTGCTAGCATATAATTCCTCAATGCTCATTGAATAAGGAAAAGCTCATCAGACATAAGAGTGAATTTTAATAATTAACAGTGAAATTTTGCTTAAAGTACGAAGAAATCCAGAAATCAGCAGAAAGTACAGCATGAGAGCAATTAAAATGTAATTTAATTTTGGCCACTTTCAAAATAATTTTCCAAACATGCCATATTTAAGACCACATTGAAAATACTTGGTGGAAAACTTTTTCCAAAAAAAATGAAGTGAAAACTTGACAAAATGCCCATACATAAACTTTTAACAAATTTCAAAGGCCTGGAATTCAGGAGAAAACAGGAGTTTTGCATTTACATATTTTACAAATTTCATCTGGTATTTCAGTATTCACTTTATGGTTACATCTCGGGTACCTGATATAGACAAATCTAACATGCCTAAGAGAAATCAAGGTTATATTAACAGGACATTTAAATCATGAATCAGAAACAGTCTTGGAAAATAAAGCTGCACTCAAATTTTTAGCAGCCGTTTAGGAGTGTAAACCAGCCAGTTCACTTATCTCCCACCACTTACCACAGACAGCATAACTGTTTGTAAGGCCACACAGCATGAACCAAGCTAAGGAACTTACCCAAATAAATAACTTTTTTTGGTGGGTTGTTCCTTTTGGCAATACTGATGGGTACCAGCATGTGCATGTGAAATTAAGTCTTAATTCTAGGAAATCAAATTAAATTAGCCTTCCAGAAAGCAGGCAATTACTACAGTTCACCTTGCTTTATATATGAACCTCAAAATTCACAAGTCACCTCTACTTACAGACATTTGCACACATTTTAAAGGAAGAAAGTGTTGACTGCTGAGTAACAAATGTATCTCAATTTTGTACTTCTAACTAGCAAACACCAACTGTATCCAAGGGAACTGATGTCTATTCCCCCTTGTAATTTTGTGTCCTTAAATGATCTGTTTGTTAATGCAGCTGTTTCTGCTGATTAAAGTCTCTTCCATAAAGGAGATGAGTAAAATAATCTTTTACTTTTCAAAACCTGGGAATACAGTATTTCTTCTACAGGTCAAACTGCAAGGGAAGAAAAAACCCACCTTGTTTTTCTTACGTTATAATCATGAAAGATTGGACTTATATAAATAAGTGCTCGAATGAAAACTAAGAAGTGTTCAAGGCCAGGCTGGATGAGGCTTGGAGCAATCTGGTCTAGTGGGAGGTGTTCCTGCCCATGGCAGGGGGTTGGAACCGGATGATCTCTAAGGTCCCTTCCAACCCAAACCAGTCTGTGATTCTCTGAAGGGCAACACACAACTGTCAATGAACCCCATGATTTTCTGAGGGAAAAAAATACAGAGCTTTGTAATATAAGTCTAATATTCCTTATAAAAACACTTCCAATGCTCATATTTGCAAGTGAGTACTGAACATCACATATTAACGTATTTACATACCCTCTCTCATGTACTTATTCTAATGGCTTATTTTATACATAATCAGAATGCTTCACTGCTAGGGATGAAGAAAGTAACAGAGACTTAGCAAGTGATAAAATTAAGTTTTGTAGGGACTTGGTTCTGATCAACTAAAGGAAATTCTTTCAAGTAACAAGTCATTGAGCTGCAACAGCAATTTCCCAAAGGATGCATTTCCAATGCTAAAAGTTTTCCTAGGACGAGGAGAAAACTGGACCCCGAAATTAGCACATAAGCACAACTACATACGGTCAGAGAAGCAAGAGCTAGAAAGACCCACAGGCCAGCTGAGCACTAGGAACATTGTGCATTCGCTCTGTTTGTTTCCATTCTTACGCTCTATCTCCTTTAGCAGGATACAGCTCTTCTACGTACGCATGTATTCCCGGGAGCAGCAGGACTTATTTCGGGCGCACCTCGGAGCGAGCTCCACGGCTAACAACCCCACTGCGCTGGCTCAGGCCGGCACCGATTCCTGCAGGACAGCAGGGCGCAGCCTCCCAAGGACCACGCAGGCCAGGAGGGTTTCACCGCCGGGAGGAGTATCCCGAATGTGCCCCACTGGGACACCTGCGCTTCTGTCGCCCCGCCGGCCCCAGGCCGTGACCGGAGGTCGCTCCTGCCACGGCCGCGTCCCGCAGAGGGCCCAGGACCGCCGGGCCGAGCCGGACCGGGCCCGTTACCGCCCCGACCCCACTCCGGCCCCGCGCACGGCGGACTCTACCTGCGGCGAGAAGGCGGCGGCAGCGCCCCGGGCGCTCGGAGCTCGGCCCCGCCCGCGCGGCGCCGACCGGCCGCGGCCCTTCCCTTCCTTCCTCCCTCCCTCCGCCCCTCGGCGATGCCGGCAGCGCCCGCTCGGTCCCTCCGCCAGCGCCCGCCGCCGCCTCGGGCCGCTCAGTTCGGCGCCGCCATTTTGTCGGTGTCCCCGCCGCGGAGCCGCCCGGATATGGGCAGATCCCGGCCTGCCTCGCGCGGCTCCTGCCGCTCCCGGATGAAGCTGCGGCGGGTCCCGCCCGCCCCGGCGGGGAGCGGCAGCGCCCTNCTATCTCCTTTAGCAGGATACAGCTCTTCTACGTACGCATGTATTCCCGGGAGCAGCAGGACTTATTTCGGGCGCACCTCGGAGCGAGCTCCACGGCTAACAACCCCACTGCGCTGGCTCAGGCCGGCACCGATTCCTGCAGGACAGCAGGGCGCAGCCTCCCAAGGACCACGCAGGCCAGGAGGGTTTCACCGCCGGGAGGAGTATCCCGAATGTGCCCCACTGGGACACCTGCGCTTCTGTCGCCCCGCCGGCCCCAGGCCGTGACCGGAGGTCGCTCCTGCCACGGCCGCGTCCCGCAGAGGGCCCAGGACCGCCGGGCCGAGCCGGACCGGGCCCGTTACCGCCCCGACCCCACTCCGGCCCCGCGCACGGCGGACTCTACCTGCGGCGAGAAGGCGGCGGCNGGCGCGGCAGCCGCACACGCACAGCACGGCCCCCGCGCTGCCGGGTGGCAGGCACGGCCTGCTTCTCCCGGGCCAGTGCCGAGCACCGTGGACAAACTCCGATTTTCTGATTTTCCGATTTTCTTTGAATGGGGGGAAGAAAGCTGTGCCGAGCCTCGTGATCCAGCTGATGCCCGAACGATGGACTCGTTACAGACCAGCAGGAAGGAAAACCCACTGGTTAGCACTCGGAGTGATCCATTTCATTTCCATCTTTTGCTCTTCAAATAAATCGGGAAGCAAAATTTAAGCTGCTCTAAGGAGCTCATTGGCAACTCAGGACGTTGCGCTGCAAAGGGAGGACAGCGCTGTCCCCAGCGCACCATCCAGCTCCTGCAGCCAGACACACACGCAATGTGGGTCAGGTAACTGCTCCTGCCACAGCCGACCAAGGCCACTCGCGCCGACGTGAATTAAAGCACGCACTAGAGTGGTTATGGTGGAAATGCCATGTAACACCTCATAACTAACCTGTTCCTGCCAAATACAGAGGTTTCTCCATTCTTCAGATTGTATACCCAGGATCAATCCACTTAAGTTCCTGCACGCACATCTATTCAAATTATTTTATAAGTCAGACCACTACTCTTGTGCAAAACTTTTTATTAAAAAGAGAAAGGGTTCTTTGTAACAAAAAGCAGGTACAATGCTATTAATAAAATTGAACTTTCCAAAGATTTCAATAAACCAGATGTGAATTTTTGACAAAGACTATGTCTCAAGTTTAGGAAGTCCTATTCTTACACCTGAAAACACAGCCAACACATCCATCATTTATGACTCCTTAATTATAAACCCCACTTTTCTGTTAGGAGATTTACCGGTACATTGTAAAGTTTTAACATGCAGCATCCATGATGAAGCTGTAAATAATTCAAAGTAATGTCGCTAGAATGCTTAGATTCCTACAGAGAACCTTTCACATTTCATAGCTTTAACAGTTTTCCTTCCAACTCCCATGAACTAACATTAAAAGTTATGTTCCCCTATGTATATATAAAAAAATCTCAGCTTAAAAAAAACCCCATCTCTCTCAGGTGACATTAAAAGAATTTCCAAGAACCCCACAGTTTCGCTTTAGAAATAATATTTGAAAAATATCTTTACAGGGAAAAATAAAAATCCAGGGTTTACCTTTTGTTCGGCTTTATGTGCATGTGTATTATGGACATCACTTTACAACAAAGATCTTGCCCTTAGTGACTACTTTCCTGCTTGTCAAAACCAAGCAGGCAGCAGGAAAGAAATGGCATGTAAGCTTGCTCAGTTACCCATCCTGGAGCATCAGCAAGTGCCAGCTGTCAGAATTTGAGGTACCTCACACTTCTGCAGCACCAGGACCAAGCTTAAGCCTCTCCCACACACGCCAAGAGCAGACTAACAAGTAGCATTAAGAATGAACCTGACATTTCCCAGCAGTTCAAGCTGATCAACACTTCCAAGAGATACCGCAGTCACTTCATGCAAAAAGTTGTCTGTTCACATAAATAGCCTCTGCGTCAGTACCGTATACTAGGCATGGTCCAAGAACATCTAAACTATTCACAGACAAAGTCTGATTTGGAATTAGGTTGGTGATTTCCATGCGGTCTTTGGTCGGATCGTTGCTTAGCCAGGCACTTACGACAGACTGGTTAATGGTACTGTGAGAAAGATAGGCAGTGCTTCTTCCTCCTGAAAGAAGGAAAGAGGGAGAACAAGGAAGTAAGTTTCAATTTAGCTTATAGATTCTCAGAATCTGGAGAAACACAGTAGATACGGATCAGACATAATGGGAATATAATTTTACATTTAAGTCATTTCAGATTAGTTGAGATGTCATTTCTTTCTTTTTAAGGAAAAAAATAGCTTTAAAAAATCAAGTACTTGAAGTGATCACAGAAACCTTCTACCAGCTCTGCCATCAGTTAAGACAAATACACCCCAACAGATATGTACTCATCTCACTGAACAGACTGTGTAAGTACCTGCCAGTTTTTCTAGCCAGATACTAAAGCAAGGACAGAAGAACAAAGGTCTGTTTAAAGAGTGTCTTGCTCTATTTGGGATTTTCAGCTTTGCCTCAACAGCAAGTGATATACCTATATTTGACTGTGAATTTTTTCCACATAATATTTTACGTTCAAATTGAAGTCTCACACTATGAGAACTGTCATTCAGCATAACATTAGCAGGTGTCTGTTGGGGTGTGTTTTTCTTGTTCTT
>VYXC01003864.1:111029-185350 GCA_013397175.1 Platysteira castanea | reverse complement strand
CTCTCTCTCTCCCCTTTGCGCCTGAGCCTCGCAGCCTTCCTTATTCGTCGCCGGGAGCCTTTTTGGCTCCGAACCCGCCTGCGCCCCTTGACCCATCGGGCACGGGTGGGCCCGATCCTACGGCCTGTCCCGCTTTCTTGAGCTAGCCGGGGACATCGCCCGTAGTGGCACGACGCGGGACTGCCACAGCTGTCTGAAGTGATGCTAAAGGATTTATACTTCATATACTTGAAAACATGTAGAGTGCAACTTGAATCAGTAATCCTATCATTTTCATACATAAAACTTTACTTTGAGTGACAACTTTGAGGCCAAAGGCAGCAGGTGACAAATGAGAGTTTCTCCACAATTTGCAGTCTAAGGTGGCAAGCACTTAGCAGTCTTTGTCATTCAAATGTGAAAATAAATGCTTATATTGAGTCAGTATCATAACTTTAAAATCCTGCCACCTTGCAAAAGGATCCAGTTTCATTAATTGAAAGTTCCAATTATTATCCTGAATTGTATATTCGTAATTCCACTATCTCATTAACCTATCAATTATTTTGGTATACTAACTTAGTGTAACTCCCTCAGAGATTCAATAATGTCAGTTAGGCTGCCTCTGTCTCTGTTCTACATAAAGATGATTTTTAAGTGAACACAATCTATCTTTGAGATCATAGATGTGCCCCTTCACACACTGGTCAGAGGGTAGCAGATTAAAAAAACCCAAACCAGTCTACAAAAATCCCTGCACAACTGTTTGCCATGTAAGTAGTATTCCTCAAGTGCCTATCAGGGCTTGCTTTCTCAGAAAAGAAACCTGCTTTTAATTTTCTGTATTAGGATTGTTATTAATTGGGTCATGTGAGAACACTGACTGTAATGATGTTACCAACTGACAAGTTCAGTGCAAACGGACTTCAAACATTCTTACCTTGATGAAGGAAAGATGGTTTTTCAGATACGTTTGTGGAAGTATCCCAGTGCCAAAGAGATCCATCTTCAGAGCACGTGAATAAATGATCAGGGTCAGAAGGATGGAAGTGAACTTCCCACACTGGAAGTATCAAACAAAACCACTTCAGAACAAATCTCAAGTACTTAGATCAATGCATTTGGGTAGTATGATATAGACATGCATTTACAAGAACCCATGCTTCCACCAAAACCTTTCATATTTAACTGTGTGTCGGTAGGAAACCCAAAGCCCCATCCTAAGTTATATACTGCAGTTTTCCCTCTGCTGGTAGGGGGAAGGAGGGAAAGAAAAAAAGACCAAAAAANAAAAAAAAAAAAAGAAAAAGACCTTATTTTGTTGCATTTTCAGTACTGTGAAAATTGTTAAAATCTCATCTGAATTCAGGCATTCTGCACACTACCATGTATCCCTGCTATTAAGTTTTAATCTGCACACAGCATGCATTCCTTCTCAGGACACGCATTATTTTTTGTCTAAATACCACAACTGCAGAAGACATTTAAGTCACTAAAATTTAATATCAAGAAATATTTTTACTCCTTTAATGTAATTGTAGCATCAAATCACAAAATTTTCAGCATAAAATTGTTGCTGCCTTTTTAATGTAGTTACCAGGAAAGTGAGTTGTTTCAGCGCTGTGGAAGCACCAAATGAATGCTGAGTCTCCCCTTCTTCCTCGTGTTTAAGTTAGTATGTGCATTCGGCTTTACTCTATCTGCCTAACACAGCACCAGCTTCCAGGACCATTTATACACCTACCCTGCTAGAAACACAGCCATTCTGATCAAATGCATCTAACAGCTCATTAAAGAATTGCTCACTAAGTCTACTTTTAGTTTAGATAGAGTTCACTTTTAGATAAGAAGAGTCTCCTTTACAGAGAAGGAAGCCAACCGAATGAAAACACATGGAGCAGTAGTAGGTATCTTGGCAACGGTACAGAGACAAAGGTTACGTAGTGATACCGAGTGAGGAAGGCTAAGGAGAAGCTGGAACTGAACGTGGCAAGATGAAAAGAAATAGCAGGAAGGACATCTACAGCTATGTCAGCCAGAAACGGAAGGTCAAAGAAGGTGTATGTCCTCCAATAATCAGTGCTGGAGACCTGGTAACACTGGACAAGGAGAAGGTTGAGCTATTCAACAACTTTCTTGCCTCAGCTGTCAAGGGCAACCTCTCTTCCCATACCTCTCATGTGAGTGGGCTGCAAGACGGGATCTGAGGGAGCAAAGTCCTTCCCACTGTAAGAGAAGCTCGTGTTCATGATCACCTAAGGAACCTGAATGTACATAAATCTATGAGATGCATCCCAGAGTCCTGAAGGAATCGGATGATGTAGTTGCCCAGCCACTTCGTATTATCTGAAAAGCTATGGCTGTGAGGTAAAGTACTAGGGGACTGGAAAAAGGGGAAGATGGGCACAAACCTATGTTTAAAAAGGGTAGAAAGGAAGACCCTGAGAATTACCAACCTGTCAGCCTCGGCTCTGGTCCTGGGGAAAACATGGAGCAAATCCTCCTTTTAGCTATGCTAAAACACATGAAGGATGGAGCAATTCGACAGCCAGCATGGCCTCACCAAGAGCAAGTTCCACCTGAACAACTTAGTGACCTTCCCTGATGGAGTGACATCAGTGGACAAGCATAGGGCTGTATATGCTACTTATCTGGACTTCTGTGAGGCCTTTGAGACCATCTCCCACATCCTTTTAAACTGGAGAGATTTGGGTTTGATGTGTGGACTGTTCACTGGATGAGGAATTGGTTGGATGGTCACATCCATGAGGCAGTTACAACTCAGTGTCCAGATGGATGTTGGTGACAAGCTGTGTCCCACAGGGGTCAGTACGGTGACCAGTGCCATTTAATGACTTCATCAATGATACGAACAGTGGGATCAAGTGCATCCTCAGCAATTCTCCAGATATCAAGCTGAATGGTGTTGCCAATACATCTGAAGGACAGGATGCCATCCAGAGGGACCTGGACAAGCTTGAGAATTGGGCCTAGAAGAACCTCATGCAGTGCACCAAGACCAAGTGCAGGGTGCTGCACTTGGGTCCAGGCAACCGCCGGTATCAACACAGGCTGGGGATAAACAGACTGAGAGCAGCCCTGCCAAGAAGGACTTGGGGTGCTGGTGGATGAGAGGCTGGACGTGACCAAGCAATGTGCACTTGGATCCCAGAGAGCCAATTGTATCCTGTGGCCAGCAGGTGAGGGAGGGGATTCTGCACCTCTGCTTTCCCCTTGTGAGACCAAACCCAGAGTGCATCTGGCTCTAGAGTCCCCAGTAAAAGGACATGGATCTGTTGGGAGTGAATCCAGAGGAGGGACACAAAGATGATCAGGAGGCTGGAGTATTTCTCCTTTGAGGAAAGGCTGAGTCGGGATTATTCAGTCTAGAGAAGAGAAGGCTCCAGGGAGTCCTTAACAGCAGTTTTCCAGTACCTGAAGGATGCCTACAAGAAAGCTGGAAAGGGACTTCTTACAAGGGCATGTAGTGATAGGACGAAGGGGAACGGCCTTAAACTGACAGAGTAGGTTTAGATTGGGTATTAGGAAGAAATTCTTTACTGTGAGGGTGGTGAGGCACTGGACCAGGTTGCCCAGAGAAGTTGTGAATGCCTCATCCCTGGAAATGTTCAAGGCCAGGTCGGATGGGCCGCTGAGCAACCTGGTCTAGTGAAAGGTGTCCCTACCCTTGGGAGGGGAGGTTGCAAGTAAATGAGCTCTAAGGTCCCTTCTAACCCAAACCATTCTATGATTCAATGAAGTAGCAAGTATGTGATTGTTTTCCACCATAGTTACACCACCTTATTTTTACAGAAATCAGAAACTTTTCTAAAATGCCACCTTCTTCTCCCTTCTCTATTTCAGATACTTACTTTCTGCTTCATGAGCATTTAGCAGGGACACTGGCATAGTACCCTGCCTGATGTCCCATATACTCAGCATTCCATCCTGGCCCCCTGTGGCCACAATATGCTGCTGATTGGGATGCCTATCCACACAGTGCAATGGAACTCTGTCACCGGCCCTGCAAAGAGAAAAAAACAGAACAACCGAATAACCCAAACATGAATTTTTCATTTAGCTTCTATTTTCCCCTTCTTAATCCCTAGGAGCATGTGAGGTACCAGTATAGACAGCACTTTCAATTCCTGTAGCAGCTGACCATCCCAGGCTGAAGGCACATGACATCTACTGGAAACCAGAGGTATGGCAATGACATGAAGCTACAATCGGATGAGGATCAGGTTCTGTGCCTTACGGTACACATCTGATATCTACACAGCATCTGACAGCTTTACAGGAGTGAGAGAACCTTGCATGCTAATAATACTCTACATATACCTACAATAATAATAATAGTAGTAGTAGTAATAATAATAATAATAATAATAATGATAATAATAATCTGATGCATGATATAATTATAATTTTAGTATATACTAAGACTTAAAAAGGGAAACTGGGCACTAACAATATCAGGTACCTAAACCACAGTCTATGAACAGCAGTGGGAATTATTACACAGACAACAACAGGATGGAAATCTATCTCATTTTGTTTTCTCACAGTACCTTGTAAGGCACAAAGTTATCACTGAAATACATTCCAAATGCCAGAAACCTTACATTAGGCCTGTGGAGAAAAGCACATATAAACAGGTAAAGAGTTTTGGGTTGAGGATTGGAAGTTTTTTCCTCAACAAAGAGATGTGTACAGGTGTCCATTAAAAGTTAAATCATAAAACAGTCCAGCTAACGCTTAATCACAACAGTGGTTCAGCTATTAAGCAGTCGGCTTTTGCTTACTTAAATACCAAAGAAGTTAAAATCCTTTTTAAAAAGTCAGTAATTTATCATCCTGTTGTTAGGAAGCTATTATAATTTAAATCAAATTATATAAAGTAGCACATGCTTTTCAGTAAGTAGGTAAAAAAGTAGGAGTCTTACAAAGAAAATATTTGAGATGGTTCATTTCTTTGCTGTCTGAGGTCCCATATTTTTAACTGTCCAATTGAATTTACTGTCAAGATCTCAGTTGTGCGAAGGAAAGTCACTGCATGGAGTGTGCTGCTGTCTGCATTGTCTGCAAGAGATGAGCAAAGCATTCAGGTAAACCTATGGAATGCTAGTCTCCATTTAATTGCAACAAAATAACTCTTAATAGAGAACAGAACACAGCTGCTTTAACATGTTAATAACCTCTGCAGTTTCAGGGTCAGAGACAGTCTGGTATCTGCAAATATCCTGTGAAAAAGTAGCTGTTGCTCACTATATCAAGCACTACTGAGACAAATCTGTAAGAAGCTGTATTAAATTAGCTCTGGTGATTACAGAACTACTTGTTGATTTGTAAGATTTCTTTTTGTAGTTCCTAGAAGAAGAATCAATTCAGCCAAGTTTATGGTTTTCAGAAGTTTTCTTTACATGCCCAGCACCTACTGACGGGAAGTAGCTATGGAGCTTTTCATAATGGAGTTCTGAACACAAGAAACAGTAACTCTGGCTGATAATATTAAGCAGTTTTAGGCAGAAACACTTAATTCACCAACTTTTAGATCTTTTCTGAACTGCCAATGTGCTATCAAGTTAAACCCAAATTATACTCTGTTTGTTAATAACTAAATAGCAAGGCTCTTTTTTTTTCAGGTCCTTTTCTCCAGTACTTCTTTTTATCAGAGTAATTTACAATGTTAAACAATTCACAGCTTTGACATGAAACTTTTGAGGCCTTCCGAAACAACACACTATTTTGTTTTATTTCTGTTCCTATATATAAACTTTTCATCCTAATTATGATGGGGTAACTTTGTTAAGTCTACTTTGACCTCAAATATTTTAGATTTCTTTGTGTAAGCCCATACTGAAAATATAAGCGAATTATTATCTTTCTGCATAGGATGGAAACATTTTCTGATATCGAGACAAAAAAGTTACATCTATGCCTGCTTACAGATAATTTTAATGACTTTTCTGCCTACCGTTTAAATGAAAGCAGAGATGAAGAAAAAACTCACTAAAACACCATTAAAAATAAATGTTAGATTACTGAACACTGAGGTTCTAGAGGATTTAAAGTTTTATGACAGACTAACATTAAATGCTTTAGCAATGATGCACCTTTATGGCTCTGAAAGATTTTTACACAATCTCTAACCTTTGAAATTCTTCCCTGCCTTAACTGACCACAAAACTATGCACTTTGTACTGTACTCCTAAATTCACTAAACAGTAACAAAAATACCAAGGCATTCCTTCACAACTATTGAATGAGGTACAAGAATTCTATCTTCATGTTAAGGATTCAGCTTAGTGCCAGGGAAATGTCAAGGTGTCATTGAATTGGGAACCAGTAGAACAGATTGCTTACACCATAGAACTCCCTCCTGAAGAACCTGAGAGCATCTTCCAAGATGTTCTCTCTTGTCTCTCTCCAGCTTTTACTGTGAAACCATGAACTTACAAATACCTGGATGAATACAGAAATATATCTGAAATATGCTTTAAGTATTTGAAATCTACAGGGATATAGGAATAATCTGGAGCAAACACGTTCAACCTGGAATACTGAAATCAATTTTCAACTTTGTGTTTTGTTATAATAAGCTAAAAACTAAACAACCCCCTCCCAACAAGACTAATTTAAACAGATATTTGACATACCTATAGTTCTTACTGCATCTTTTTGGTCAGCTCTGAAGAGATTTATTCTACCATCTTCTCCAACAGTGACAATTTCTGGGTTGTTGCAGACGACTCCGGTACAGGCTGCTCCACCACAAGATGTGTCTTGATCCACGTGATAATGGGCTTTCTCCCACCGATGGTTGGCAGATAACGTCTAAATAGTAACCAGACATGAAATTATGCTCTTAAATAATGAACCTGATAGAACAAAGCTACCAGAATACTCATGAAACCAGAAGCAAGCTCCAGGAAAGCCACACTATCTCACGGGAATGAGAGTCTCCTATGCAAATATGAATCAAGAGACATAAAT
Organism: Platysteira castanea; assembly: GCA_013397175.1. NCBI lineage: Eukaryota > Metazoa > Chordata > Aves > Passeriformes > Platysteira > Platysteira castanea. Next base: position 178,375 of record VYXC01003864.1, on the reverse strand, counting down.
TTTCATCAACTCTTATGCATACAACCCTTCCACAGAACGTTAATTATTTCTTATCTGAACCACCATTTTCACAGGATCTAGCAATTAGAGAGAACACTATGGACTATAAAATGTCTTTCACTAGGCTGATGTCTTTAATCTTTCCCCAGGACAGAGAGGCCCTTAGAAAATAAAAGGTCAGATTGAGATCTTGATTGCAAAGAACTTACTTCATTTTAGGTACCACACCAAATTATTAACATTCACCTTTACTGTGTCATTGTGAGCATATATAAAAAAGTAATTATGCATTTCTTTTCAGTGATTTATAATCAAAGCAAAAGACTACAGAGTTTACATATCTTCCTTCACATGACACTCATGAGAATTCATTCATAATTTGTTAGAACTGAACATGAGTAATTTAGTCAAGAATGCAAAAACTCTGATAAAGCAGGTATAAGTCCATTAATATTAACTGCCCCAAATCACTTCAATCTCTTGAAGTATGTTTTCAATGCATGGGCTATTTGGTTACAGATACACAGGAGGAGATACCCCAGTCTGTCCCACTCTGGAATCTAGTTTATGTAGCATGTGTGCAGAACACTTTTTTTCTTTCCTCGTATGTGTAAAGTCAGAGCTTTTTTTAACAGACTTTAGAAAGAAATAGATTTTGGTAGACAGATGTTTCTTATGCTAAAATCAAAGTGACCTCTATTACAAAGAACAGCATCTTAAAGCCAGTGTATGTCACATACCTGGTTATTTTGATGATGACGGAATATAGTTACAGTTCCTGTTGATGAGGCAACCACGATTCTCTCTTGATCCAAAAACTAGAGAGAGATAATAAGAATACTATTAGTCAGTGTTAGTACCAAGGTGATAACTTTGATTTTAGAGTAACCTAAATTATTGGTAGGTAGAGGGGGAAATAAGAAACCCACAAAAAACAAACCCACAAAGCAATATTGACTGGTTTTGTCCTTTTCCTTCATAAGAATATTTGGCCAATCTCAGCATACTGACAGCTCACTCTCACTTAACTTCGCCTAAGTGACAAGGCCTTAAAAAATACGGATCTATTCAACACAGCTATTTTACCTGCATATCCATAACATCACCGTTGTGCTGTATGTCACACAGCAGATGAGGTTCTCCATGATATTCACCATTGAGGCCCGCATTTCCAAGGTCGCCAGCAGACCAAATGGAGACCCTATTATCCTGAACAGAAACGACACCACATTTACTCGAAAATGCTTTTGAAAGTACCTAGCAATAAGCCTCAGCCAGGGAAAGCAATAGGCTGCGGGCTGCGCACCGCTCCTGAGGAAGCCGCCGGCCGGCCGGAGGGAAGCGCTTGCCCAGGGGAATAACGCTGCCGTGCGGCGGGGCGGCCCCACGGCTTCCTTGGGGACGCGAGCACGGCACGGTCAGCGAAGGGCGGGACTGCCGAGCCCGTGGCAGCGCTCACGGCCGGCTCCGGCCCCGCTCTCCCGCACCAAGCGGCGGAGGCGCAGGGGACCGAGGCAGCGTGGGGTGCCGCCAGCGCCTGCCCCGCGCCCCAGCGGGAAGGTCGCGCCGCACCTCCGGGCCCGCCCGGCCAGTACCTCGTTGTCCCAGGAGCCGGTGGCGAAGACGTCGGGAGGCTGGAGCGCGGCGGCGGGCAGGGGCCGCCAGCGTGTCCGGCTGATCTTCTGCGACACGAACTTGGCGCTCACGTCCTCCATGANGGCGGGCGCGGCCCCGGCGCCGCCGTTTGTAGGAGCCGCTCGGTGCCAGCTGCCCGCGGTTCCCGGGACCTGGCGTTCCCTGCCTGGCCCCTGCGGGCCGCTGCACTGCCATGTGTCGGCTCGGCATAGGTTGCAGGTCGAGTCCGGAGAGGAGGAAATACAGGAAGAAGTGGTCGTGCTGCTTTGTTACCTGTCTGCTCGGCTGGGCCACGTCTACCGGAACGTTATGTCTATGTGTCACCTTTGCATGACATGCACCAACTTCTGTTTTCTCAAAATGAGTGACTTAGCGACTAAGCATTTCTGGTCTAGATCCGCTTTCAGCTGGGACAGCGTTAATTTTCTTCCTAGCAGCTGCCACAGCGCTGTGTTTCGGATTTAGTGTGAGAATAATGTTGATAACAGACTGATGCGTTACTTGTTGCTGAGTGGTGCTTACCGCAAGTCGGGTTCAGTCCTCGCTCTGCCGGTGAGCAGGTGCAGGAGAAGCCAGGAGGGAGCATGGCCAGGACAGGTGACCCAAACTGACCAAAGAGATATTCCATACCATAGAATATCACACGCACTATATAAACTGGGGGGCGTTGGCCATGTGGGACAATTGCTGCCCAGGGACAGGCTATTTCTCTTCTTTGATTTAGAGTTATTAAGAGATAAGTTATTATTATCTCAACCCATGTTTTTTACATTTGTTTTATTCCAGTCCTCCTCCCCATTCTCCCTGGGGTGAGAGGAGGGGTTTGGTAGGGCTTATGTGACCAAATATCTGCCTGGTACTTGCTGGCTGGGGTTAAACCATGATAACTCAGATAATTCTGAGTGATACTCTCCTTGCTCTGACAGATTCCTACCTATACAGAAATAAACAGAATATATGGTTTTTGTCCCAAATAGTATGTTAAATCAAACAGGACCACACATGTACTTCCTTTCTAGTATTTCACTTGAGACCTAAACAACAATGCAATAAAAAGTTCAGAAGTTAGTTGTAAACTGAAGGCTGACATAGTTATGTTGTCAGTTGTCATTTCAGAGGATGAGACTATCGGTACAGTCACTGCAGTCCAGTAACAGTCTTTCTCACAACGATTTTTACAACTTTGTTTTCTGCTGCATCTTTTTCCAAAGCTGATGCTGCCAGGTCTCAGAGGTTCTTTCAGATGGACTTAACAGTGGCTTGGACAAATTTTCACCTGCGTTATTGCAGTTCTCCTGCTAAAGGCATCTGTCAGATTTCTTCTATACAGCATTTTTGAGTTCCTCATCAAGTCTGCTATGCTCTTTTGTAATCCCTCACGTGTGATACCAAATCAGTGATCTTTTATGTGCTTCATGCATCATTTGAACTTCATTTAACTTTTTTCCCCATAATTACATTCAGCAGAATCCAAAACTGAACATAGTCCAAAAGCTGGATGCTATAGTACTCTACCATACTGCAAGAATACCTTAAAACAGCTTTGTTGCACATGGCAGTAGCATTGTTGTTCTGTGGTAGCAAATGCTTCTGGCACCCTTTATTAAGCTGCTAACAGCAGTTCTGCAAGTCACTGTCAACTTCAAGGGTGTTTTCAGCAAATTCTTGTAACACTTGGGAGAAATATCAATAGGCATCCTCAGAATACAGCTAGAGACCAGCTAAAAGTTGAAAACACTTCTGGATTATTGAAAAGTTTTATTACGCAAATATTTCTGTTGGTTAGTTTGTGATTTCTGTGTGTATTTTTTATCTTGTGCTTTTGGGTGGTTTCTTTCTTTGCTCAGGATTGCCTGTTCAAAAGCATTTGGGAAGTATTAAGGGAAGTAAGTTGGACATACAGGCTTATTTTCACTTAGAGGAAAAGAAGAGTCGCATTTTTTCATCCCTGTCCTACATTTTTTAAAGAAAATTTTGGCAGCATGTTATATGAGGGAAGTGAGAGCTGTGATAGATTTAGGGCTGCTTTGTAAACCTTTAGATATATTCTCTGTGCTTGATCCCTATGAAAGATGTGTACTGTGTCAGTATATCATTTCAGTGTAATGGCAGATTTAAATAAACATATAATAGTAGGAAATAAGCACCAGGAGAAAATATGCCTTATCTAATATTTCTGAGGTTTTCAAAAAAAGGATGTTAAGTCTAGACAAAGCTTACTCTGAGAGTTGGGTCCAAACATATCACAAGACAAGGAGCATCTGTGGATTATCCTCAAATGTGGCTAAAGCTAGGAGCATGAGTGAAAGGGAAGAAAACTGAAAGCTTGCCTGTCTCTCTGAGAGAAGATAGGGGGCCTGAGAACAAAGACAATTACTAGATCAATGGTTGTACTAAGGCAGGATAAAGCTAATTCTAAACTCGATTTGCTTATAATCTGCTTTCCTCCAATCATCATTGAATAATATTTAAAGAAAGTTATTTGGAGATGCCAAAACAACATTTACAGGTGGTAAGAATTCCTGGAGTTGTGCCCAGTTTATTTTCTTGAATGAGTACAGTCACTGTGCCAGGTACTGCAGAGCAGATGTAACAGCAGAGGGCCAGGCCCTGAGTGTACTCATAAGTCTTGCCCTTGGCTGGGGCTCCCATCTGGGCTGGGGCACCTTGCTCTTGGCCTGAGCTGTGTTGAAGGAGGGCCTGTGCTCAGCCACATTGCCCAAATTTGGTGGCTGGCTTGACCTGGGGCCTGACTTGTCACTTTGCTTGGTGGCAAAACCATTTCTGTCCCCAGCCCTGCTCTGCTTCCTTTGCTTGAACACTGTGGGATAGTGTCCTGCTGTGTCGTCTGGAAGGTGTCATCTGGAAGGCTCACTTCCCTTCATGAAGGGGTCCCAGTTCTCCTGCTCCCTAATGGGGAAAGTTGCTGATGTGACTGGGTCCTTCTCACCTCATCTGTTGAGTGCAGAGCTGGGAAAACATGGATGCGGAGTTCAAAATAATGTAAACTTCTGATATGGTAATACAAAAGGAGGGTACACACCAAACTCGCTTGAGCTGATAGGAAAAGAAATTAGATGAAGGAGAGTGATAAAAAGCAGAATTGACTCAGGGAGAGGAGTGAGTGTAGGTGTAAAAGCCAATTAGTGTAGGGTTTGGGACATAACTGCGGAAATGTACAGCAGGAACATTTCACAAGGAAATTTCTGCTTGTGGTATGCAGAAGCAGATGGCAGCAGACAGTGATGAGCAATTTTTCAAATTCTTTCTAAATTCAAAGAATTTTAAAAAAATCTAATGGGCTTATGAGGTGGGAGGGAAGGGATGAAACAGAAATAGTAGCTTGGAGGGGTTTATATATAAATGTATGTAAGTACAGCTAGAGGATTGGGATGTGGGTGAGTGTGCAGCAAAGGAGAAAGAGCTGATGTGCTTACAGTTAGTGGGATCTTCATGTCAGAACAATCATATGATGGCCCACTCTGGCTGCTCGCACTCCTGTGCCTCTTCCCGAAGGGGACCGTCCATGCAGCGGCACCCTGGAGGGTCTAGGGAGATGGCTCTACATGTGGAAAATGGAGGTGCTTGCAACTGACAGTGGGCGTCCAGGGACCAAGATGCTCACACTGGCTTGGACAAATGAGGGGGAGTAGGATGCAGAAATCCTGAGTATCAGAGCAAATGGGGAGGTTCCACATGAATGATGATGGCCAGAAAACAATTTTTTTTTAAATTGCTGCTTGTATTTTACTCTAGGAAAGAATGTCTATGTTCCTTTTAGTTTCATCTCAATGGATGTGCTCCTAATATGTTTTAAAAATGGACTCATGGCCTGGGATTGTAGAACAGAAAGAGTTAGGGGCTCTTACGTTTGTTTACTGCATAAAAGGGTGCATCCTGCCACTATTGGTGCATGTTAGTTTCCCAGGGCCCTTTGAGGCAACTTTGCTTGTGTTAGAGCTCCTGGAAGCCTGCCAAGCCAAGTGCTGTTTCTTTCACACATGCCTGGTATCCATCCAAGACACCCCGGATGCCTAAGGAAGGACCACGCTTGTTTTAATTCTCTGAATACTCTTGTCAAGAACATGGCAAATAGGTACATTCAGTCAGAAAGTGACTGGGCAAGACTGCAGACTCCTAAGAGAGAAATGCAGGCTCGCTCTTAGTGCTCTGTGACAAGCCTAAGCCTAATTCAAGCTGGTCCTGGTAAGCAGCATCAGTTTGTATGTAAATGGTTTCTCTTGTGTTTCTGGTCTCCCAAGGGGGTAAGTATCCCTGGAATGCTTTTAAATGTGGGCCAGCTATTTTCTTGCCAACAGCCTCTCTATGTGAGAGCAATGCAGTTTGCTAGCATCTGACAACAGAAAATGTCTTTTGCATTTAAAACAATTAAGTAGTTCTGTGCTGTAATTTTACAATGTCTGTCTGTTCCCCATACTTGCTGCCCTTTGGGAATTCCTCTAACTCCATGGCTTCTCTCCTTCTCTCTCAGCCCACTGGGTGTAACAGGGAGATCTTTTATATTCTGGGACAGGCTGGGAGCCTCACACAGACTGCAGTTGCCAGATCGTGCTTAGGAGAAGTTAGATGGAGAATACAGAATGAAGCAGTGGATCTGTCCCCAGGATTAAAAGAACCAGATGGGAAGTCTATGGATGGGATCTGGTATATGCATTGAGCAACTATCAGATTTGCCCTGGGCTGACTGCAAAGTAGACAAGCAGATTCCCACCTTCACCTAATTTTCTTCACTTGAACCAGCAATGATTGGATAAAATACGTGTGTTGTGTGGAGCTGGAACAGGTTCAACACTCCCAGCCAAGATGGGCTCTCTGACAGAAGATGTAATCTGTATAATCTCCCATGGTGGTATCTTGGGCTATGTCCCTGTATCAGAACTGCTTTTAAAAAATAGTATAATGCTTGAAATTATATCTGCTGGATGACACCTTATTTCCCCCAATGTTTATACAATATGCTATTGATAGGGTCTACCTGTCCATAGTTACGTATCACTATTCTCACGTTTCAAAAGCCAAGAACTGAAAACCCTGCCGTCTGGTACCACGTAAATGAAATACCTGAGCCAGTGTGCCTGGTTAAGAAAGGACGTGCTGTAAAACTATTCCCGGATGTGTGAAGCCCCTTTGCAGGGACCAGAAGGCAACATAAATGCAGAAGTCACAGCACTGGCCGTGGGTTCCCCAGAATTGCAAAGATGGTATGTCCTTTCCCTTTAAACAATAGAAACGTGTATAAATAACAGGTGGCAAATGAATATTGGTGGCGAAATTAATCACAGAGGAGTTCCAGAGCAGGCAGAAATACTACATGACTGTAGGAAGTGAATTCTCTGGTTTTCCTCATTATGTTATGGGCTGTGGGAGGATCCGAAGGTGCTACTTTCCCCTTAAGATTGCTACTTCATCGTGGGCCTATGCTGGGACAGAATAAAGGCCCATCAGCGTTTACTAAATTCTGAGCTATTGACCTGGACATCCTTTCAAATGGAATTTTAATTTGCAACTTTGTCCTACGTCGTCGGCATTGCACCGGTAGATGCTCCTCTGGAACATCCGTACTTTGGCAGCGTTTAGCCAATATACGGCTAAGCCAACTCCTCATAACCTTCCACCCCGCTCCAATTTTCTCGTTGTTTCCCGGGTGCCGTGCCGCACCCGCGCTCTCCCCTCCCCACCGCCGCCGGCGGGGGACACACACGGGGCGCGCAGCTCCCGCGCCACCTGACCAATGGCAGCCTCCAACACGTAGGCCTGGCCCGCGCGGGCTGGCCGCGGCCAATAGGCGTGCCCCATGCAAAACACCGCGCCGGGGGACGCCGCTAATTGGCTCCGTCGCAAGGGCGGCGAGTCGCGCGCTGGGCCGGAGCCGGGAGCTGGCGCTGCCGCCACCACGGGGCCGTGATGGGGCACGGCGGCCCCTACACCGCCTTGTCCGGTACCAGGCGTGTACCGACTGTGTCACGGGAGCGACCAAGGCCGGGGCAAGGGGGAAAGTGTGTGCGCATCGAGGTGCCATTTCGCTATCTCATTCATTAACAGAACTCCTAGGTTCACAAACCCGCGCCCCCGGACCCGTCCCGCCCCGCCCCGCCGCCGTTTCTGCGGCGACGGCAGGACCAGAGTCTCGCCGCAAGCGCGGGATCCAGGGCCCCGGTAGCCCCTGAGCATCCCCGCCCCGGCGCGCGAGGATCTCCCCACGCGCGCCCNCGGCGGCCGCGGGAGGAGGCGGCGAGGAGGCGGCGCCTGTGTCGGCGCTGGAGGTTGTGTCCTTCCTGGGGAAGCTGCTGTGCGCAGTCGCGGCGCTGAAGGCGGCTCTGTACCTGCTCCGCAGAGTGTGCCTAGCGATGGCCTGGAAGTCGGGCGGCGCCAGCCACTCCGAGCTCATCCACAACCTCCGCAGTGAGTCCCGGGGCGGCGGCGCGGGCGGGCGGGGCCCCTGGGCTGTAGGGCAGCCGTTACCGGCCGCCCGGTGACCGTTAGCGACCGCGCGCTCCTGCGGCGCCCTCCCGACCCGCCGCCAACTGTCACAGGGAGCGGCGCCGGCACCCGGCCGCGTGCGTCCGCGTTGTCCGTTTGTCCGTCCGTCCGTCCGTGTCTGTGTGTGCGTGTCTCTGTGTCCGGCCGGGGGTGTGTCCGTGCGTGCCCGGGTGCTCGGGCAGGGGGTGTGTGTCCGGGCGGCGGCCGGTGTCGCAGGGCGGGCTGGGCTGTTGTTGCGGGAGGCAATGCGGCGGGCGGGGCGGCGCCGATGGCAGTCCCGGAGGGGAAGCGCCGTGCGGCGACGGTGGCTGTTCCCTGCTCGCCGCGTCCCCCCCTCCCCGGCCCCGTTCCCGCCGCCTGGTCCCCGTCTGCCTTGTGCGAGCTGAGGCGGGGCCGCGGTGGCAGTGCCGGAGGGCCCGTGATCCCCCGCACGCACCGGGATCGGCGTCCGTCTGGCTTCGCTCCGGCCGGCGGGCGGCGGGAGTGGTGGTGTCGGCGGGCGCCCTCCGCTCTTTCAGGCCTGGGCTGAACGACGCAGCGGGAGCCGCCCGGGTTTGGGAAACGCGCCGAAGAGGCCGCGGCTGTTTGTGTTGGGTGAAAAGGGCGTGTGGCAGCAGTCCCTCCTCCCCTCTCCCCGGCGGGGTCCGGAGTGGCTCCTCCCGAATGGGTAGGCTGGGACCCCGGGGAGAGGAGACGAGCTGTCGGGGTTGTGGACCCATGCTGTGACAGCCGAGCTTTGCGGTGGCTGCCCGGCACTGGGCGCTCCTTGCGCTCGCCGAGTGTTTGTGCTGTCCCCGTGCTGAACGTGGAAGGTGTTGGGCAGGCGCTTGTTCGCCGGTGTACTTTAGTACATTCTGAAGTCTGCAGGTCCTGAGAGGACGGAGCGACAACACCTTCTGTAGTCAAAGCTTCCATTTTTCCTATTAGCATATAATTAACCTGTCTTAAATATACTTGCAGTGTCTCTCTCCTCTGCATCTGGCCTTTTCCCTTCCTCTTCTCAAGTTCGTGTCCTACACGTAAAAGGATGTAGATTTGGAGCCTGTATTATGGCAGTTCTATACTACAAGACCTCCTATACTACAGACAGGTTCAGCTGTGTGGCCTCCTCGTTATTCTGGAGCTATAGTAGAATCACCCTTGTTGTTTTCTGCTTTCTCTTTTTCTCTGCTTATGTTAGATCATCTGATCCTGTGGTCTTTCCCAGTATTTTCTTTTGAGAACTGTCACATCCAGCAGCATAATACATGCTGAAGTGACTTTCAGTTTCCCTGTAAAAACTACTAAATGTTGTACAGTTTAGCTGTAAAAATCTGTTTAATAAATAGATAATAGCTTCTCTAGTTACAAGAGTTGCAATGCATTTCTTTTGTTTTGTTCTGCAACTGAAAGGGCTAGAAATACTGTTTTAGTGAAATACTGTTCTCTTACACAGCAGGGAAAAACTCTCTGATGTAGAAATCAGTGTTAAGCTCCAAAATATATCCAAAAAGCAATTGTTGCCAGAATTGTCTATGGCGCTCAGAACCTGAAGGCAAAACCAGTTTCTTTGTTGCAGAAGACAATGACAGTTTTTCAACACATGGAAACTGTTTAGGGTGTTGCAAATAATAATAATTACAAAGCTAAAAACCACTGTAGTTAGTATGCAGCAATAGTAGTATAGAAAGAGGAAAGTAAAATAGAAGTGCTTAATATTGTAATCTCAAAGTAGGCAGTGATGGTAATTTTCTGGAAAATTACAGTCTGTCATTTCCCCCCCTGTGTTTTGCATAGGCATGCCAAAATGCTTTGAGGGCTGTTAAACAGGGAAATAGTGGATTGGCAATAAAATATTGTGGGAGCACAGAGGCTTTCAATCTTGCAGCAAGACTGTGTTGTCAACTTCAGTGGGACTCTGCTCATGGTGTAGGGCTTTATCAGTGCAGAGCAGCTGCTGAATTAAGACCTTAACTTTCAAATTAGAGTTCCTCAGGTAAGATGATACCCTGTTGCTAAAGTTGGGAACAGATTTAGAAGAAAGTGCTGTTTAATATGATACAATTCTCCCAGATATCCTTTAACAGACTTAAAAATTATTTGTTACAGAAAGACTAAAATGTTCCAGAGAATTCTTTTGAAGTAGTAGGTCCCTCAATGTATATTCCCCTCTCTAAAAACAGCTACATAGCATTACAGCACTTTATGCTAAAAGTAAGAATGCAAATTGGATTAGGTTAATTTTCTGTTGTCCAGTGTTTGTCTTGTGTGTAACTTAGTAAATGAGTGTGTGATGTAGTGTATGTTTTGCATAGCGTAGGTTGTAGTGACACAGTATGTTTTCTTCTGCAGCAAATCCTGATTGAGAGGTTCTTGCTCCTGCCTTTATGCCGCAATTCTTCCCTTGACCATTCTTGTAGAATTGCTTGTGAGGGAGGAAGTGCTGTAGGACTGGGTCACTTTCTCATGACTTGTGAAACATCAAGATTTAAACTCCTCAATGTCTATAAGCTGTTGTACTGTTATGGTTAGAGAAGCAGTGAACTTTGTTGTGGGTAAATGAGGGCTGGGGAGAATGGGAATTTATTAATCTGGTTTTGCTTCCAAATGAAAACATCATTGGAAGATTCCTGTAGGCTACATGTTCTTTTCCTTTAAAACAGCTATAAGGATTATTATTCATTATAAGCTGTTGTTGACAGTTACTAGTGCTTCTGTTTTGTGGCAATAAAGTTCTCAATTTCATGACATTTGCTTTATTTCTCACTTCACTGTTGCCTTAACCATAGAAGTAACTTTTCTGTAATGGTAACAATCATTGTGTTAGGGCAGTGACAAGTAATTTTGGGTATTTGCAATGCATATTTAGGCAGTTATTCTTTATAAGCCTTATCTTTGCGGTCCTGTCTTAAAAGGGACAAACTAAAAAAGAGGGCCCTGGAATTTTGTTTAGTGCATATTGTTCAGTGCGTGCTTAGGGACAAGTGACTAAAGAATGTTGCAGTACATTGTTTTGTTTTTTGATTTTTAACTTTGTAAAGATGTTTTTGCACTGTTAATTTGAGGCATCATAGACATACAGTTTGACATACATGAAATGAACTTGTTTAAAACACACTCTTCACAACAAAAATGCTGTCCTTGAATATGCTGTTACTATGAGGTGTTCAGCTGCTTTGTTTCAGTGATTCTTGAAAGTACTTCTCAATTTTTAAAAATGCCTTTTTAAAATCTGAATAATTCTTTCTGCATTATTCTGCATAAATAAAACACATATTTTTCACCTTTACAGAGTAATTATATAAATCTTTGCTTCTTCCTAACAGAAAATAGTTGAACATGTGCCTTCAAACTTGGGTAAACTTTCCCCCTAAAATATATTTCCAGTAAGATTTTCTAGCAAACAACATTTCTAGGAAGCTATCTAAATACAGGTTACTGTAGGGTTAGAAATCATACTAAACACAGAAATAATTGCATGTGTTTAAATAAATAACTCTGACAGGAGTTTCTTTTTGTTATGAATCTGCCATATAGAGGTGCTGAGGAAGGAGGAGAGTAATTCGTGAGTTATTTACTGTTATCTAGCTTGGTTGAAAGTCTTTTGATTTTAAATCTGTAACTTTTTTTCACCCCTCTATATCTTCAGCTATTCATTGATAGGTCACTGTTAGATCATTTTGAGTTCCTTCTGTCTTTCATAACTTGGGCTTTCACCAGGTCCTGTTACTTTACATGCCAACATCTTAGAAATCAGCTTTTCTTTCCCACCTGAAGACTGAAAAATTGGTCCCCTGTCCAATTCACAATCAAAGTTCATTACGTTTCCTTATTGCGCCTTCCTCCTCCAGTCAATGTCATGCTGCTGTATGAAAAGCTTGCTTTGCTTATTTCGCTGATCATGTTGTACCAGTGGTGGTTTCATCACATATACCTGCTCTTGAATCCACATTTCTCAGTGAAGGTGAAGGTGAGTTAGCTTGCCTGTGGCTAACCATCAAATGTTAACCATCTGTGGATTTGTTTCTTGCTGCATTCTTTTACCTTCCTCACCTAAAAAACTTGTATCACAAAACGTATCAACTCTAATTTACAAGATGCCACAAATTCCAGAGAATTTTGCACCTCGCATAAGACTGGATTCCTAATTTTTCAGTGTGAATGATGCTTCAAATCAGTATATATTCAAATATTACCAGGGTTTGAGAATTCTATTTTTAAACACACTAAAGATATTTCTCCAAGTGTTTTAATTATTTAGATGCTAAATAATTAAAAATGACATCTTGGCATGCTTTGTCATGATGAAGGCTTATCTACAATGAATCTGCACCTTTGGTGCAGGTTTCTGGTTGCTGAGAACAAATCTCTTTGGGAACTGCCATGAATGGGTAGGCATCGGATATAGTAAGCCTAAGCTAGGTTCGGCAAGAAGTAAACATTGGTTTTGTTTATTTTCCTTTGTCATGTTTTTTCCCTTGGTTTATCCAAATCTCTTTTACATCTGTCTAATTTTGCATAAGGAAGAGTAATGTAACTTGGATAAACATGGAGAAGGGAAATAATAAAGGAAAATCAGACCAAATTTAATTACTCCCCTGTACAAGCATTTATGCTGCCTGTTGGGTGCATTCAGTGACCACCATTTCCTTCATCATAAATGTATTGAGGCTTCGGTGACTAAGCATTGTAACTTATGACCAGGTAGTGAAATGTTTGGAAATTGAACTATTTTTTAAAATTAGAAATTACACATCCACTGATATGTTAATTTAAGAGTGTCTAAAATTTCTTGAATTCAGTTCATGTCTCAAGTGGCAGGCTTGAAATCTGTAATGCTATTTTTTGGAGCATTGAGATTTTAAGAAGAATTTGTTAGCAAGTAATTTGAATAATTGCCTAAAGGAGTTGCTGTGAAACTTTTTTATTTTTTAAATTTAAGTATTTGTTAATGATTTGCCCATGTCAGTGAAATGTTTTGAAGGAATTTCTACGCCCTTGATAAACTTTTAAGAGGCAGGCCTTCAAGTAGATCAAGACAACTAAATATCTCAGATAATAGGAAATGATAACAGAAAGAAAAAACCCAACCCAAATTCAAGAACATTTATCACATTTTACTGGTGTGTAAATTAAGATTGTGTTCTTAACTGGTTCTTTTGTTGTTGGCATGTCTTTTTCCCTTAATGTTAGACAGGGTGTCAATGTCATGTTACAAACATACCCATACTTCCCCAGAAACTCCCAAAATCCAGTGCATCAAAGTCCAAGTCCTCAGTCATTCAAGAAAAAAAGAGGGCATTTTTTGGCTGATTATTTACATCAAAAATCTTTATAACTCCTAATAAATAATTTTAATTTAAAATGTTTAGGTTTTTTGCTTGATTGAAGATATATTTTTATTTTTGTATATGGGTATAAGGGCATGATATGAAGTTTTCCTGGTGGTCTGCAGCTGCCTAGTCATCCATAGCAAAATGGAAATGATACTGCAAATCTGTCCAAAATGGGTCATTACTGTTGCATGCAGGCATTTTAAAAAGAGGGAATCTCCTATGGTTTAGCTTCAATATAATTCCAAGCTTTTCTTTTAATGCTACTGTTTCTTTCATCCTGATATGGAATCAAGAGATCACTAAGAGTACTGGAAAGCCTAGAAAGAAATGCATAATGTTAATGTTCTTTTGAATTATTGTTTATGTGAATGTTATCCCTCAAAGTCATGTTCTTTAGTGCTACATAACACTTTAAGTAATTTTATTAAAATTTTTATTAAGTTAATTTTATTAGTGTTTTAAATTTTAATTTAAATTACCAACAGTTGACAGAAACAGAGTGAACTCTTTCAAAGCTTGAGATCAGTAAACTGTGGACTTCTCCTGGACTGGCTGACTTGTGAGTTATGTTTTAAGACTTCAGACCCTGAATACTTCAACAGTGGAATTGAGCACAAAATAGTTTTAAATGCTTGCACTATTGAAATATAGCTTCAGAAATTCTTCAAAATTTCAGCTAGTTGGACAGCTCTTCATCATTTTGTTCCAAGAGTCAGGGTCACACTTTGCTAATCTTCTGATCCTCAGCTTTTGTGTAGTACTAGTGCCTGTCTTAATGAAACCACCTCCATAATAAAGTGTTCATGTGGTCTAGCTGCTGGTCTTAACAGCACTGGCTTTTCTGAAAACAGATCTGCAGAGTGATTGCATGGAATCTGCTCAGTAAGGTGTGAGATGTGCACCATCTGCCTTTCTTTACAGATCTACCAAAGCTTTAAGTAGTTTTGCCTCAAGCCTTACTGTGAAGAGAGTTCCTTGTCTATCTGTCCAATGCAGCTAAGTTTATCGTAACCTCTGCAACATTTTTTACTTACCTACTGATGGTCGTTGCCAGTTTGTATTGAACTCTTCAGTTTTGACTTTCCATGTGAAGTTCAGCCCTCTCACATGTTGAGGGATTGAGGAGTGCTTGGAGGTTAAGTCTCCTTCTTCTGCACATGGGTGTTAAAGTTAATTGGAAGATGTGGTTCTATGTTTTTGCATGCTGAAACCAACCTTAAAGTTACTTTTTTCTTTCATATACTCTCTAAAGTTTCTTCATTCAGCTGCTGATACAGATTTAGACAAAATCAGCATAACCGTTATGATAAATGTGAGTACATTACAGAGAACTTATATATAAATCTGTGTGCTGGAAGGCTGTGTTAGCAGGACTTTCTCCTCCCCCAGAGAAGAAAATGGTTAATACCAACTTTGCAACATTGGCCTACACTAGGAGGGAGCAATACAGCTGTGGTTAAAATGTCTAAATTACCTGCAGATTTGCAGATTCATGAAAATAAATAGAAAACTCTTACGTGTTATACCAGAATGGATGGATTGTTTCTGAAGGGGATTCTTACTAAATAGGGAAGGAATACTACCTTAGAGTAAAGTGAAATGTTGACAGCTAAGTTTATATTTAACTAAAGCTTACTAGTATACTAGTTTGTGTTGAGCCTAGCTTATGATTCCCATGAACCAACCTCTGCAGGTTTTGAGTAGCATTTAAATGGTAATTCATCCATTATCATTATTATTATTACTACTAGTACTATTATTGCTATTATTACTATTATTATTCCCATTATTTTGCGTTTCTGTCACTTTGGGGTTTTCATGGGATTTGATATTTGTGTTTAATTTCTGGACTGTAAGATTAGCTCTGATGGACCCTTGCTTTCCTCAGTCTTTCTGTTGTGTCTCTGAACGATAGACTCTTAACTGATTCCTTCCAGTGAGTTATATGCAACATCCTGTTTGGATAATGTATTATTTTGAATCCAAATCATAGTGACAATAGATAGGCAGCTGAATGTTTGAGGCAAATAGCTCTTGAATTATCAGCAAAGCACAAGAAGTTTGCATGTGTGAGTGGTATAAGAAACACTTGTTTATGAACACCTACTTTCAATTTCTTAAGCACAAAGAGCTTTGTATGTTTTAGGGTCAGTGTCCGTTATTGGATCTTAGGGTGCTGATGCGTCACTTCTTGTTCAAAGTGCTTTCTTTGTGTTCACACTTTACAGCGAAATCTTCCTATGCTCGTTACTTAAATAGAAGTCTATTAACTGAGTCACATTCTTTCCCATCTTTTCTTCCTCTTCCCAAACAAAAAGACCCTGACTTTAGAAATGTCGGTTGATCGGGTGCTTAAAACCAATGACTTCACATTGCTTGCAAATCAGGATGTGGTTCTATTCCAGCTCACTCTCCTCTTAAAGTTGCTAGCTGGTTTGCATGGGTCAGATGGAGACTGTCATTTGACACAGTTCTGCACTATATCCATGTCTCTAAAAGTGAGAGGCATGGATTATACAGATGGACCATTAGATGGATAAGGCTGGATGGTAGCACTCAAAAGAGTTGTGGTCAAAAGCTCAACGTCCAAATGTAGACAGTGACGAGTGGTGTTCCTCAGGAGTTGGCAGTTGAACTGGTGTTGTTTAATATCTTTGTCAGTGACATTGACAGTGGAATTGAATGCACCCTCCGCAAGTTTGTTGAGAGCAAACTGTCCTGGGCTGCATCCAAAGCAACGTGGCCAGCAGGTCAGGGGAGGCAGTTCTGCCCCTCTACTCTGCTCTGGTGAACCCCCGCCTGGAGTGCGCTGCATCCAGCTATGGGGCCCCGAACATAAGAAGGACATGGGTCTGTTGGAGCAAGTCCAGAGGACGGCCATGAAGATGATAGGAGGGCTAGAGCAGCTCTCCTGTGAAGGCAGGCTGAGAGAGGTGGGATTGTTCAGCCTGGAGAAGCAAAGGCTCCAGGAGACCTTACAGAAGCCTTCCCGTAGCTGAAGGGGGTCTACTAGAGTGCTGGAGAGAGACTTGTATTTACAAGGGCATGTAGTGATAGGACAATGTGGGGAAATGGCTTTAAACTGAAGAAGAGTAGGTTTAGATTAGATATTAGGAAGAAATTCTTTACAGTGAGGGTGGTGAGGCACTGGAACTGGGTATCCAGAGTAGTTGTGAGTGCCCTCTCCCTGGAAGTGTTCAAGGCCAGGCTGGATGGGGCTCTAAACAACCTGGTCTAGTGGAAGGTGTCAGTGACCATGGCAAGGGATTTGGAGCTAGTTGACCTTCAAGATCTCTTCTAACCTAAACCATTCTATGATTTGTCACATCAGTAATTTTAATCTACATGAATTAATCTTTTGTAACATTAAGATGTATGTGCTTTGCATTATGCCTTAAGACCTCTGTATGGTGTAAAAACATCACTGTTTTGCTGAAAATTCATCTTTATAAGTGAAGTATTCTGCAGTGGTTATGGAGAAAGTAATCTGAAAAGAAGTTGAACTATGTGGATGCTGAAGTAGTTGCACAGTAAATGGTTTTGAGATCTGCAAGAGCATTTTTTTAATACATGAAGTCAGCCACAGGAGGTGTTTGAGTAGGTGTTACAGTTTGTATAGTAAGCATGTGTGCTGGATCATGTGGCAATGACACATCCTCTTTTCTGATCTGGAAGCCAGTATTGGTGTAAATGTTGACTGCTAGTATTTTATGGTTTGGTTAGAAACGTGTTTGATCGACAGTCAGGATACCGTCAGTGATGTAGGCAGTTCTTTGAAACATAAGTGCTTCAGTAATACATTCGTTGCTAAATAAAAGACAAAATAAAAAGATAAGTTGTTTACTTGTTGCAAGTCCATGGTGCCTTTTCAGACTCTTCTTTACTTGCTGTCTGACAGACAACTGCCCAGTTTCCCAGGTTACACTCAACAGTGGTATATTCCTGCCTTCAAGTCCAAGGACTGCTCTGAGCTCTTTTCCTGTTTTCATGGTGTTATTTGTGGAAAAGAGGCAGACCAGAGAGAGTTTTCAAAACATGCTCCAATTATGTCAAGTTGTCATTGCCACAGCCTCTGTGCAGAGTAACTCTTGAACTTGGCATGCAGTGCTCCACTTTTAAGTACTTACTTTTCGGCTTCAGCCTTTGAAGCTTGGAAGTTGTGCTGATATAACTGTTTTATTTGTGTTTTTTTAATCTCAAGCTGTCAGTGTGTTTGTATATTATCCTTTGCTTGTAAATACTTGAATATCTGATGTGCTTGCAGTACTGATTACCAGTCTTGAAACCCAACAGTCTCCTCAAGGAGAGTTTTCTGTACACACTATAATTGGAAAGGATATTCTACCTATATACATTTTATTGTGAATTATTTTCTTGCAATATAGAGCTTCGTTTTAAGATTTAGAAAATGTTTTTAATTAGCGTTTTATTAATAATTAATTTCTTTTTGATTGTTGTGGTTTTTTGGTAGTTCGAGATGGCATTAAATTAGAATGTCTTCTTTGCAATATAACTTCTATTATTGGCTTCTTTAGGAGATATACTTGTTTTCTGGGCTTAATTGAGAATTTGATAGAAACATGTTCCAGACAGAATGGAGATCCTGGGAGCTGGTCATCTTGAGACTAACTATTGCAGGGAAGAAAGGACTTCTTTTGAAGTTTGGTACCTTGCAGTTGCTATGTCTCTCTATATTCAGCTGTGAGACTAAGAAAAAGAATCTTATTGTTATCAACACAACAAAAATTACAACTAGGTCAATATTGACTTTACTGTTTAGGGCTTGATTGCTTTTCTTAATTCCCACCTAAAATTTGATTTGTTTCCATTGTATAATGAGAAAATTTGAAAAGCAGACTTGACCTATGGGGGAATAGCTGAGAGGGTGTTGTTTTTCTTATGAGGATGGAGTGTTATTCAGTAATTGAAATAAATGGCTGACAACAGATTCAGCTTCCCCCACAGGTTCTTCTGGGGACTCTGAGTTTGGGTAGCTTTCTTCAATTCTTATTTTCTGATGAAAAAGATGACAATAATCAAAGGCAGTATAACAGTCAGCAAATCTCATGATTGCTGAATGAGAGCATCCTGAATTCTCAAAATCTGTAGAATATTAGTAGTTTCTGGTTTTAGGGATTTTTTTGTAATTTGCCTGTCAGTGTAAGTATCTTATTTGATAGCTGTATGTACTTTGACTGGAATTAAGTTCTGTGAAATTAGAGAAGGTTCTTGGCCTTACCATACGGCCCTGCAATTGCACTTCAAGCTGGAAGCTTGTTCTGTGTGTTCTCTGCATATTTATTCCACAAGACACAAAAGGAAAGAGCAGGTGGCTACCTATAGTTCTAGAATATATGCATCTATCAGCATGTCAAGGAAGAAATTACTATTTTAGACCTTTTGCGAGTGCTTCTCAGCTTTTTGACATCGCTTCAGCCCCCTAGAGTCTTTATCGCCTCACTTTTATTATAATCACCTTGCTTATTCTCTTTTTAAAGTACATTTGGTTTGGAGATACTAATTCTTAGTGATTCCTAATGAAACTCTTAAGAGTAAAATTTTGATTTTTTTGTTTCTATACTTTGTTCACAGAACTGCTGTACAGCTAATTCAACTAATTTTAAGTAGTCAGGGAAAACTTTTTTTCTCATTACTATCCTATGTTGTTAATGCTACTGTGTTGATGGATTGGTTTGTTTGTTTTCTTTTGGGTACAATTTTGCTCAGAAAGTAAACTTATGAACTGCTGCAAATGCCTACTGGCTCAGATTTAAAACCTTGCATTGAAATGAGTTTCCTCTAACTGAATACTGCTATACTATTCAGTTCAAAATGAAGTCAAAGAGCAGGGTAGGTGTAATGTGTGGGGACTGTGAGGGGAGTGTATGCTTTTTCTGGGACTTAGCATATACAGAAATATTTCTAAAACATAATATTTTTTTTAAAGGAATGGTTTTCCTTAATAATTTCCTTAGTGATAGTGTATTCCTTTTGCAGTTCTATGTGATACTTTGTCTTCAGACCAGAAAGGAAAATTATCTGGGGAGTTATTTTTCTCTCTGAATTCAAGCCTATGTTATATAGTAATTCTAAGTAATTCTGGAGACAGATAGTAGATAAGAAAAAAAGACCGGAAAATCCCATGATTTATAGGTGTAGTTTGGGAGTATGCTGTAAACAGTCAGGAAAGTCTCTGCAGAAGTTAGCCCAGTCCTGGGCACAGACGTGTTCTGTTGGTGGTACTTCAAAAAAAACCCACTGGTGCGACTTCAGAACAATCGTACAAAAGTTCCATAATCTGATTTTCATGTTTTGGGTTAGATTTTAATGGTGCTCAAATTATTTTTGTTTTAAAGTATAATTTTGCAAATAAATCCTTATTTAAAGGAAGTAGTTAATGCAACAATCCATCATTGAAATGTCAGTTATTAAGAGTTTATATTATGTCTTTTACTGCAAGTAATTAGTTAATTTCTTGCATTTGTTTTTCAAAGTTTTCTGTTATTCATAAATGGCTCTTCAGAATTTCAAAAAAATAAAATTATCAATGTTAAAAAAACCCTTCAGTAAAACTGAAAGGAAAAATGGCTGCTTGTGACATTTTACATGTATGTGCATTTATATTTTATTTTGAAAAGTGAACAAAGATTCAGAGTGTTTTGATATAAAAACTTTTTTGCCCTCAGTCTGCCCCAGCATAAGAATTCTGATTCTGTAGGAGTTTCTTTACAAAAGGATTTTTTTTTCCTTTGCTAACACAAGACAGATCTGGAAACCAAAGTACTGAGCGATGATGCTTCAACTTCACATTTCTGATTTGCTTTTGTATATTCTTCAATAATTACTTGCATAGCTTCTTAGAAATATGAAGTATATCTTGTTTGGTGTGTATAGTAATACAAACTTCTTACTGACTATATTTTCAGGAATATCAAAAGTGTGCATGAAGTTGAGTTTTCTTAGGGGTTAGATCTTTGCAAATGGTTTCAGAAAAGCATCTGTAACTGCTGGGAAAGTCTTGTTCAAAATTCACTGGCTTAAGCATCATTTGATCTCTGGACTCCAGATTTAATTTTAGTATCACAGAAGGGTTTGGGCTGGAAGAGGCCTTTAAAGATGATGTAGTCCAACCCCTGCCATGGGCAGTATGATGAGGGTAAGAGTGTTAGAGATCTGCATAAGGCACGTGATTTCTCACAATGCTATGAGTATGTTAACACATTTCACAGACTCCTGCACTGCAGAAGATGAACAATGCCTTCAATTTCATGTATTTGTTTGTTTATAGAAAATGGAATAATCAAAACAGACAAGGTATTTGAAGTAATGCTGGCTACAGACCGTTGCCACTATGCAAAATACAACCCTTATATGGACTCTCCACAGTCTATAGGTAAGAGCATCTTGCAAAAGTGGTTGAGATTGTTTTCGTTTGTGTAACTGCGACTGCTTTTGTCATTTATGTGTTAAGAAGGTGAAAATAATTTTTTTAATTTGGAAGGTTGTTTAGTTCTTCATCAGCTTATTGGATACCTTTTAACTAAGTTTCAGCTTCTTGGAGAATGCAGTTGGCATATTTGGATACATCAGGTAGAGAGGTGTTTCTCAGCCAATAGTAATATGTGTAAATAAGTGTTTGTTTTTCAAACCACAGCAATTTTTGATGGTGCAGCTGATGTAAATACTTAAAAACAATTTGCATCCAGTTTATGATAGAAACAGTCTCTATCTTTACAGAAATTATTCAATTGGGACCAATGCAAAGTTTCTAAAACCATTATGTGAAATCTTAAAAAATAGAGTTTTGAATAGGAAGGTCTGCTGATAGGACAGTTGTTTCCCATCCAGGTCCCAGTTTTATCTTTCCAAGACAAGAGAATGAACAAGGTAAATGTACTAATTTCTTTTTTCTTGATCTTCTCCCTGCCTTTAATAGCACAAGGTGAGTGAACTTTATTAGGATTTTGTTAGTTGGATAGGAAAATCAAAAAATATTTTCAGATACATACTCAAAGGCTTATGTATCTTTGCAGTAACAAATATAGGTGAGCATCCCTCCCATTCTTAGAAGTGTTTGTTCTCATTTACTGTTTACAAAATGCACGAGGTTGTTCTCCAAATGTTCTATGGTCACCATCACATGAAACTCAAACTAACAAATTCAGGCCTTTAACTAAGGGCTGAGTGAAAAAGAATTACATTATTCTAGGAGACATCACTCCTCTGAATTAAACATACTTGATCAATATGTGATATTAATTCAATGTATAGCAGAAAAATGGAGATTATAATTGCGATCAAGGATAAAACCCTTATTTTTTCCTGTCCAGAGCTGACACTGTGTAGCTTTCAGCTGATGTACCATAACTCACTTCTGATGTAGAGTGCCTGTGTAACTGCTGGGGTGTGGATGTTGTACCCTCAATGAGGGTGACAATGAAGGTGTTGCATTTTACAGTCAAGGTAATAAAGACTGTACGGTTGCTCTCTGAACAACAGTGAATGTCTTCCATTCTCTTGTTTTACAGGTTTCCAAGCAACAATCAGTGCTCCACATATGGTAAGCTTTAAACCTAGGGGATTAGTATGGGTGATTTTATAAACATCCAAATGCTTTTGAAATAAAATATTTACCCTAGTAAATTTAATGAACAGTTGATTGCAATGACACTGTTGTGAACTGCCTACTGGGAGCGAGTAGAAAAGACTGATCAAGATTTTTTTGCAGATGTACAGTAATAGGATGAGGGGTAGTGGGCCAAAAAATGCAACATAGGAAATTCTGATTAGTTTCTAGAGTAAATAAAAAAAAAAAAACTTTGAGGGTAGTTAAGCACTGAAACAGGCTTTGCGGCTTGTGGAAATTCTGTTCTTTGATATACAAAGAAGCTGACCGAGCAGGGCTCTAAGCAGCCTAATTTAAAATGCCCATATATTGAAAGAGGACTGGACCAGAAGACTTCCAGATATCTCTCCAATCTAAATTACTCTGTAATTTATAAACAGATAAGAATTCAGGAGTGGATGACAGTGATTATCCTATGTATGGTATTGCTGTAATGCCTGTAAGTCTTTGGACAGGAAAAAAGATACATTGTACTGAGTTACATTGTACTGAGTTACATTGTACTGAGTTACATTGTACTGAGTTACATTGTACTGAGTTACATTGTACTGAGTTACATTGTACTGAGTTACATTGTACTGAGTTACATTGTACTGAGTTACATTGTACTGAGTTACATTGTACTGAGTTACATTGTACTGAGTTACATTGTACTGAGTTACATTGTACTGAGTTACATTGTACTGAGGTCTTTTTGCCAAGTGGTTTGAGACCAGGGGGAGTGTTCCAGTTGGGATTTCAGTGCATGCATCTAACCCAGATATAAGTTGTCTGTGTTTCTTTATTTGAGATAAAAGGTGAACAGAAGCATGTATTTTGTCTTTGCAATGTTTGGGAAGTGTCAAAACATAGTAAAAGTCTGCTTCTCTTGACTAAAAACTGTTTAGTTGGCTTAGAATTTACTTAGTTATCAATATTAAAAATTCGTGAATTTTGTATAGAAATGTTAATGATATTATTCAAGAAAAAACAGAAAAAAGTACTGTTGCTAAGGGGGAAAATAAGTATTAATTATGCTTTAAAATTTTAAGTCCCTCAAGTTATTATTTTTCCAATGCTTAGCACTAGTAGTATATGAAGTGTTAGAGCAAAAAAGGTAGTATATCCTCTAAGCAAATATTAACAAGGGATGTTCTGACAGAGAATGTTCTAATTATTTCTGTTTTCTAGGTGGGACGGATTAAGCTGAAAGAATTCAGTAGTGGTTATCTCTGAAACATTAAAGAACAAATTCGTTTTTTAGTGTGCAGCCTAAGTTTAGTTTGTGTACTGGTCCACTATGTAGGAAAGCAAAAGTCATCAAGTGTGTCTAGAGACTACTGCATTTCATACATGAGCCTGGCTATCTGCCTTTGTAAAAGACAACTTCTTTTTCCTATTCTTTGATTCAGCAAGTGTGCAAGTAATACAGGAGGTAGTTTTAATTGCCATTTTTCATGATGGTCTAGAGCTACCTTCTTCATAGCTAGCTTTTGTCCCAGCTTATTCCAGTGCATATAGCATAATGATAAGCCAAATTCTTTATTGTCCGTATACTGCCAGAATAGTAAGAGTCACCGGACTTGAGGAGAAATAACCTGATTTATCATGTCTTTCCCATTATATAAATAGAGTCTGTGCTAGAAGCTTGAATGGTCAGATGAGGCTTTGTATATGGATGCTAACAAAAAAATATACACTCATGAAATTTGTTGGAGCCAATGAAGCAACAATGATTGTATCATGTAGTTAACTCCTTTCCCCTCCATTTTTTTCTAATAGAAATGACTCTGAAATTTCTTACACAGATGCTCAGGGCATTTCCCAAAATCTCTGAAGAAATGAACATATATTGAGTAAAACAGACACTTAAAATAATTTGAAATTTTCTCTCTTTGCCTTCTCTTAGCATGCATATGCACTTGAACTTCTGTCTGATCAGTTACATGAAGGAGCTAAAGCACTTGATGTAGGATCTGGAAGTGGAATCCTTACAGCATGCTTTTCACGAATGGTGAGTGATTTGATTTAATCACTTGATCATCAGAACTGCTTGAACTCAAGTGTAACTCTGAATTACAGAGCAAAGAAAAGCATCCTTCATAGTGTACAGAAATATATTATACAGAAAATAATTTACTCTCCTGGGTGTGATTGGTACCCATTTCTTATGGTAGCTGATAGCAGATGTTCAAGTTAAATGGTCCAATAAATTGTGTAATGGTGAAGAAACCGCCTAGTGAGTAAGTTTGGGGGTTTTGGATTGTTTTGGTTTTTTTAATGATTGCATTTTAGTTCTTGCTTTATATCTTGAAGGAAGAAGATGTTTGTCTTGAACAGTTCAATTTTTGTTATCTTTTGTGGCTGTGGATGTTCTCATTGTGATAAGTTGCCACAGATTCCTACTCTGATGAGAGCTTTGTGACTTTTGAGACTTCAAAGAATCCTATTTCCACAGGAAAATATCTTGTATATATATAAATTGTCTTTGAATTTAATTGCTTTCTTTTTTTTTTGTTATATTGCACAAGTATTAGTGTAAGTGTCCATTTAAGCTTTTATAAGCTAGATATTAATTTGTATTTTACATCTTTACCAAGTAACTTAATCTCAGTTGTGTTATTAAACCTATACCTGAGGAATTTTCTGTGTTCTTTCCTATCTTACATCAGAATAAAAAGATTTTAAAATTTGGGGTTTAGTGGCTGTAGCTATAGTATTGTTAGACTGATTCATGAAGAGGAATATAATCAATTCTTCCTTTTCTGTTCCAGGGCTTTATAATTGCTTTATGGTTAGTAGAGACTTCATTAAACTGCCAACTAGATTTTTTGTTTTGTGTTTCTGCAATGTTAATTTGAAATGTGTTGATACATATGATATTTTCTCATTTAAGTTTCTTTGCTGCTTAGTTTTCTGTTTTCAAGCACCAGTCTGAGTATGCAATCACTTCTGTTTCCCTCTGTTAAGAATTAGCTAAGAATGTTTAGGACTGGGCAATGCACTTGCAAAAGTATTTAGGTTTCTAAGTGTTAGCTGCAAAATTAAAAAAAAAAAAAAAAAAGTAGTGGAAATAAATTAACCAAACTACAGTTTAGAGGAAATCTTTAATGGCATTTGACTTTCTGCCTAGTATTTTTGGTCTGACTGTATAGTCAGTTATCAAGTGTTGGCATGGGAACACCAATCCTACAGGCATTAAAACTTTTGTCCAGGCTATATGTATTTCTCACTGAAGTTGTGAATGCATAAAGGAATAGCCATTTTCAATAGGATGTGCTAAATTGTGGTTGTGCACTTTTTTCTACTAAAGCAGCTGTGGAGAAGTCAGAACCAGCACAAAAAGGAAATCTCTTTCCAATTTTGCTGAAGTTAATCCCTCTATCTTTTTATTGCCATATGAATGTCATGTGCTTCTTACGAATCCTTCATGGTAGTTTGCAGTGGAATGCCTTACAGACCTGTGTATTTTGAAAAATTGAGTAAATGCTTTCATTCTGCTTGATAGCATTGCTAACAGTAACAAAAACTTGAAAGAAGTATATTATGGAAATTAATGGTAAAGTGTTGTGCCACCAAAATTCAGTTGGACATGTGCTTTTTGTGACCGTGCTGTTGCTTCTCAGTCTACTTGAGATCTAGAATTAGTAGCTCACATTTGTGGCACAAGTGCCTCAGTACACATAGATGACAACTGTACTCTTATGATGATGATCTCATTTGTGGTACCTCTGGGAAAGCTTTATGTGTACTTAGACTAGTAAAGTATCTTTAAGATTGTTGTTTGGATTTTCATGGTAAACTTCTGTGATAAACTTATCTTCATCGCTTGCAAGAGTAAGTTTATTTACTTTTGAAGGTTGCTGACAAATTAAATGAATTACAGTTTTCATCCTGTCAGTACTGGATTTATGAGAAGAGTAGGGTTTATTTTTATTCCTAACACGGAGATCCCAAAACTTGTGCCATCTTTCTGTTGTCTCAATTGCGTGCACTTCACGGTTCCAAGGTGACAGAGGTAACTGGTGAGGACTCAGCATGATGGACTGTCACATGCAGCAGGAGGTTCTCTTACTTTATCAGGCTATTTCATGCTCTGACCATTTTGCTAAATTTTCATTTCTGTGACGTTACTGTTTGGATCTTTTGCCAGCTTATAGTACAACGGACTGCCAGGCATTCCTCCAAACAGCAACCCATGGCTGTCATAGTGAAGACTTGCTCTGTGTCTTGCTCTGTTGCAAAGGCTGGGGTGGTGATCTTCCACTCGGACAAGAAAAGCTAGCACTGCTCTTTTAATGTTTTTAACATAGGACTTGTTCATAATAAAACAAAAAAAAAATTCCCCAGGATAACCAGTTATTAGTTTTCCATGTCTTAACAACATTAAAATGTAAGATACAGAACGATAAACAATGTATTCAGAGGTGTCCAAAGACAGTTGTGAGGCAACGTGGGCTGTTGCTATGACATACTCTGCCATTGTGTTCTTTGAGCTGGAACCTGTTAAAAGTGGTCAGATTTTTTGATTTGGATTTGGATTGGGTTTGAATATTTTTTTCTGGACTAAAGACAAAATTCTAGAAGAAATGCCTGTAATGGAGAGGTTTTTGGTAGTAGACCATTTCCCCCCCTGCCGAGAATACAGAGATTTTGTGACCTTTTTTGAGTTACGAGCTCTCAGAGCTCTCACTCTTCCTGTGGAGGAGAGCTGTAAATGTGAAAGTAAATTCATGAATGCAAGGATAAGTGGAAGGTAACTTGTCCCTGACTGGTAATTGCAGCGTTTGCTTCTGAAGGAATAAGACTCTTGAGATAATTTAGAATAAAAGGCATGATTTAATCCTTGAAGTAAGGTCTTCTCTAGAAAAACCTTAATTCTTAGTAAGTTTTGTTCAGTGTGAAAGGAGATTAATTCTAGTCTTTGTCCTTGACATTGTTACTTTCCATTGCAGGTAATGAAAACAAACATGATCAAATTTAACTTCTAAAAATTCCAAGAAGAAATCTCCACTAACAATATAACACAACTGAATCACATCTCAAAAAGATCGTTATTACAAGTATTTCTAAAACTGTGCAGACACACTTTAATTATCAGGTGCTTCTAGCAGTCAGGATTTTTCATTTCAAACAGTGGTTTTAATAACATTGGGAAAATACACTTCCACTTTGCTGATTTTGTTTTTATTTTAGAGAAATGGGGTCAGGAAGTGTGAGTACTCATTCTGTAAATAAAACCAGCAGAAATTGTTCAACTGTATATTTTTATTCCAGGTTGGTCCCAAAGGACAAGTTGTAGGAATTGATCATATCAAAGAACTAGTAGATGACTCAATAAATAATGTCAAAAAAGATGATCCCACATTGCTGTCTTCAGGAAGAGTGAAACTGATTGGTGAGCATCAGACTGATATACTTACTAATTAAACTGATATTCTTTCTAGCAGCTGGTTGAAAATGGCTGAATTGGATGTTGCTAAAAGTTCGAATATAAGACATTAGACCCAAGAAAGAAGAGCCAGATGAAAACTTTGAAATCCAAGTAGTCTTTAGGCCTTTGAAAAACAGTATGTTTCCCCAGTTTTGAGAATATGACTTCCGGTAATCTCAGAGAATATGTAATCATTCTACTAAAAAATGTTAACAGGGAAATGCTTTTTTGGTGAAAATACTTTATATGCTGAAGGTCTGTCATGTTAAATTTGCTGTTTAAAATTGGGATTGAATTCACAACTGTTCTTGAATAAATACCCTGTCATCTAAATTTGGGTGTTTTAACAAAGTCTTTACACTTCTGATAGAGTAGTTGAGAAAGCTGCATGCAAAGATTCAAGTGGGAAAAGTACTAGATTGGCAGTATGCACACTGAAGTTTATTTCACTTGTTTTTAAAATGGACAGTAATTGTATGTTAGGGAAGGGATTAATTGACACCAAAATACTTTAATTCAGTTAGAGTTACTGAGAGGAAATAATGCTAAAACAATACAAGGACAGTAAATTGTTTTAAATAATGGTTTTTTACTTAAAAAAAAAAGATTTGGGGGGATTTATTTTGTTGGTTTTTTTTCTTTCTTTGTTTCAGGGTTTTTGTTTGGTTATTGTTTATTTGTTTTTCTTAGAAGGTTCAAGGCTGGCAGGAGGAAAGTATTCTATTCTTTAAGTTTAAAAAGAAGTTGAAGGTCTGAACTTTTTTGAGGCTTCTTACAAGAGTACTTGGAAAAATGATTATTATGTGATGTTTGGCTCTTAGCCTAATTACCATTTTGACTCTTGGTCTTTTTTTTTAACTGAGGGACTTTTCTAAATATTGTTTAAGAAGTTTATCAACACATACACATGTATAAAATGCAGTGTATCTCACTGAGAACACTTACGTCTCAGAACTTCTTAGAAAAGAAATTAGACTGCTAGGGCTGTAGAGGAGGGGAATCAGGGAATAATTTCCATTGTTGCTGTACGAAAGCAATTTTGACTTACGCTTCTGGTTGTTCCTGAAACAAATGCTGGTGCTCTTGCAAGTCTAGAATTCTAAGTAAGCATCGTTATCTATATTATCTTTGACTATGTAGCAGGATGACTAAGAGACTTGTGAATAGTTCTGTTGTGAGGTACATTTTTAAAAAGTACAGATGGACAAGTAATACTTCTGTGAATTAGGTGGAGAAGAATGTTTCAACTGTGCTGGATTCCTGGGAGCTCTTTGATGTGGAGCAAGAATCCAGACAGCTGTTTCTTTAAAACAAAAAGACATCAGCAGAAAACCCCATCCAAACACCGGCATCACAAACACACAAACAAAAAACTTGTGAAAACCACTTGATTGTTGATGGGAACTGTATGAAATAAGACCAGCTGTGTCAGTTGCTGGCTTTTCGTGTTATGCTTCAGACATTCTACGCTGTTTTGCCATACCTCACATATACCATAAGTGCATTTCAGGAGCACCAAAATTATTTTGGAGTGTCTCAGTAATAGAACTACATTGAGAAGCTGGGAATAGGTATACTTGGATTAACATGTTGTTGTTAGTTTTTGGGTGTTTTGGGGCTTTTTTAGGTATAGCTTGATTTTTATTTCGTTTACTCTTAATATCATGAGGAAGCCTTTGAGGTGAATCTCTGAAGTGCTTCTACCTACCACACTTTGGCTCACATGAGGGTACTCCTGGAAAGCACAAACTTTGATTCCTTTTGGATGAAACTAGACAGGACTATGTGTTCCAAGAAGCAACCAAATATGTTTGATACGTGGATATTAAGACAATAAGACTTAGATCTAGACTGAAGCGATTATCCTGAAATGCGTATGTTGCATGGACACCAGGTTCTCAGCAAAAACTTTTGCTATACAGATCTGTTTCTATTATACTGCACTATTTGCTGATGTAGCCATAGCCAGTGGGGATGAGGGATTCTAAACAACTGAGGGAAGTAGTTTTCTTCTGTTTCTGTGCTCGGTGCTACAACTATGTGTGAAACAGGTCTGCATAGAGGCACTGAAGGCTTGAATACTGTGATGATCAGCAGATCAGGTCTAGGTTCATAAACAATCTACAGAACCCTTTTATGTCAAAAAGTCCTGACATTGCTTTTTTCCCCATCACCAGCTACCACCCACCACGATGATTACTTCACTAACAGGCTGCATGTAACTGGAGATGCGAGTAGGATAGGTGACATTTTTCAGGATGTAAGCACAAACTGAAAATTTGGGCTGCTCTTTCCCCTTGGACATTGAATAATATAATAATTTGAATAACATTTAACATATGAATGCCAATTTCACTATTTTTAAAATATTCTGGGTATCTGAAAGTGTGTTGCCATTGTGGGTGGATATATTTCTTATGTAACTATAAGAATTTTTGTAGATTTTAAAAGGAAAGAGCCATGCTGTGCCTGATGCATATGAAGGAGCATGATTTTTTTTTCCCCTTTTGGTTGGGTGTGTGCTGTTTTTGAAGATGTTAACAATTGATTCTAAGAGCAAAGGGGTTAGTTGTTTCTGGGTCTGTTTAACTGCTGTCAGTGAAGTGATTAGATGTGCAGAAGTCACATTGAGACTTCTCTAGACAGTGCACTAGGGACATTTATGTCTCAGAATACATGTGTTCTTCAGAAGTGGCAGCAGTTTCTTTCATGACTGCTTCTTCAACTTGGCAATCGCTTCTTTTGCAAGCGGTACTGGAGATCACTGCTTCTAATGTCTGCTGCTGCAGCCTGGGGAATGAGGGTCTGCCTCCTTGTGTAGCTAACATAATTTGTAGCTGTATCTGTACGAATAAGCAAAAGAAGTCTTTCTCATTTGCTATCTCTGATGGAACAGCAGCTTGATACAGTAACACCTCATTGCTGCTTCTTTAGAAAAGGTGCACAGTGCTACTAAGATAAAAAAGTGTAAATTATATACTTGACTGAGGTGGTTGTTCCAGTAAAATGCACTTTGGCAGTCAGAAATAATGGAACTTTCCTGGAAATAATGGAACTTTCATTACTGGTGATCTCTCTTGCTAGCTGACTTAGTGGAAATGGTGATCAATAGGGATGAGTTCTTGAAGCACTGCTACTTCTTGCCTGGTAGCTTCTGCTTGCGGCCCTTGGTTCGAGCTTGTGCTGGTCAGCATTGATGATATGAGGATTTATGCCACTGACCTCTTAAGAGGCTTCTCAGCTACTGAGGAAATGTGCTTTCTTAAAGGGCAGAGGTGCAGAAGGTCCTTGCCAGAGTCATCTTTTAGGACCTCCTAAAGAAGATGACAAACACCCCAGTTTTAATTGTTTTGAGGAGCTGTCCAGGTCTTCCTGTACAGTCTTGGATACCTAAGGGTGTTATTACTATCCAGATGGCCCTCCTTATCACGAAAGTCAAAATGAAACCTGCTGTGGTGGCCGTATATTTTTCCTGCCTTGTGAGTTGTTGAAAGGCAAAAAGTTGACAAATTTTCAGCCTCTGACTGGGGCGTAGCACTTCTTTTGACTCTTTCAGTTCTAATTAACCTGTGGTATTGTTGATTGCACAGAAGTCAAATCTCAGCCTGAAGACGGGAAACCCCAAATTACTTGTGCTGAGCTGAAGGCTATGCTCATTAACATCCATGGTTTTTGTTCTACTGATTTTTGGGACTTCTGTAATCACAGAATATGAATTTATGGATGATTCATTCTCATTTATTACATTTGTTCTAAATAACTCCAGAGAGAGCCTGCCTAACTTGCTCTGAATTTCTTGTTGGTTTCCTGTAAATACTGTGGATGCCATATCCACATCATCTTCTTTAAAAACTTAACTCAGGGTCCAGTTTAGTTTGTCACATTTCATTGGCTTAAAACCCACAAACTGTTACTCTTTCCTTCTGCATAACTGGGGTGGTATGAGACATCTGTGATAGGGTGCTTCTCCATGAGTTCTCCACCAAAGCTGAAGTGGCACTGGTAACCTCTGAAAACCATAATTACTCCTAGCATCTTCCAAGCAACCACTTGGAGCTTTAACCATGGGTCTGACCTGGCTCTCTGTGTTAGTCCAGTGGTTGCCTGCGGGAAGAATAGTGAGGCCCATCTGCTGGCAAACGTGGGGTGTGCAGAGGTTACTGTGGTACTGCATTAATGTATGCATGTAGGTGTGGGCTTTTATTCCAACTGGTAGTGCAGTTGTAGGCGTATAGTCCATGGGAACACTTTCTTTGTCTTTTCCTCACCTTTGGAGTCTTCCGATAGGTGCTTCTGACATATAATGCTTTGGACTTAGGATTTGCATTATATTTAGGAATGGTGTGCAGGAAGACAAGGCAAAGCAAAGTGTATGTTCTAAGAGGGTAAATGAGGGGGGAAAACTCACCTGCATTGGAATTGGTAGGAAACATAAATACTTCAGTATCTTTTCTAGGTGGACCATGTGTTTCCAAGAACCTTCATTGTAAATCCATGCTTTCTAATTTCAGATGCTTCAATAGTATGTGATATCTTTTATAAGCATGTGTATGCACATGAGGGTGTGTTGTTGCATTTATTTTACAAATGTGTTTATTTCTTACATATAGATATGGGAAACCAGCTGTTTTCTCCAGTCCTTTTGAAAATGTTTTTCAAAAAAGTGTTTTCTTGCAGTGGGAGATGGACGAATGGGATATGCAGAAGAAGCTCCCTATGATGCGATTCATGTCGGAGCTGCAGCCCCGGTTGTGCCCCAAGCAGTAAGCCTTTATGTTTTGTGTGTGTGTTTCTGTAATATCTTAGCTGTAGACAATGCTTTGCATACATCTATATGTAAAATACTTGGTAGCTTGCACTGCTGGGAGTATCAGTGGGCAGTGTGGTATTTCTGTATGGTGTGGGGTTTTTGTCTCTGTTATAATTGGGCTTCCTGTTGGTTCAATAAAGCTGTATGTTCTAATAACTCTGCTCTAAATAAACATATTTTAAAATTACATGTGTGCAACCCTCTATTACAACAACACACTGGAGCACTTTATTTAACAATTCAATTTTATCAAACACTGAGTTACAAAATTTAAGTGTGTTTCCCGAGTTCCAAAGCACCGAGCCTGTTGAAAGTAAAATGGTCAGCTGGAAATACAAACAGTGCCATTTGTTTGTACCTTTCAGAATGGATACAGGGCAGTTATTGCTAGAGAAGCTGAAAAGTAACTAGGGGCTTTAGAGTGTGCATACATGTAGTCCATTTTTGCAGATTAGATTTTTTTTTCTCTTCTTTTCATCAGGCACATGGTAATGCATAACATGATTTTGATATGCTAGATGCCAGTTAAGGTTTTTTTAAATCTTAACGAGGGATAGTGAAAGACTGGACTTTGAGGTGCTATAGACAGATTGGACATTTCCAGACAATGACCAGTGGTGGGGTGTTTTTTTTTTTCAGCTTCATTTTTTTTTGAAGTTGGTTGTGTTTTTTAGTTTTCTTTGAGGGAGGTTTATTTGTTTGGGTTTTGTTGTTTGGGGGGGTTTTTTTGTGTAGTTGTGTAGGAGGGTGTTGTCAGCAAAGTGTTGACTGGTGACAATAAAAAAGGTAATTGAAAGCTTATTAGTGAATGAAACAGTTCTTGATTATAACTTTTGTTAGCAATGGGGATTAAGTTTTTTTTCATGACATCTGGGAAGTATGGAATTTTCCTTGAGACTACTGTGACTAGCCTCCTTTAACTATGAAAACAAAAAAAAAAAATCCAAGCATTTCTCATATACTCTGTTTACTTGTCACTTGTCTTACTCATATTCATATATTTTAGACTAGTTTCATAAAAGGCTGTTCCATTCACAGAATGAAAGAGGAGCTGTTGGGTAGTGACTGTGTTGTACACAAAATTGTTCCAGGAAGAGAAATAATGAGTCACCAATCTCGAATCATATTCTGAGGGCTTAAGGGGAGATGAGTTACCCCCAGAATTTTTGATGATGGACCTGTACTGATGCACAGTAACTATTGAACAGTTAAACCAAACAGTTTAAAAAGATTTAATCTACTGTAAAAATAATTTGTGATTTACGTTTCCCCCACATATATAGAAAATAAAACTACAACCAACCCAGTTAATTATTTTGCTGTAATACTAGTTGTTGTACTATGTTGCTGTGATACTCTCATTTTCAGTGCTCTTTTTATTTTTCCTAATGGAAGTAGTTATCAACTGCATAAAAGTAGATAGATACATAATGGCAAAGCTGTTAATCTACTGTAACAAACTTTGGATCCAGCTTCTCTGAAGTGGCTGGTTACATTCTAATTTCTGTGTTGTGTTCTAGCTTATAGACCAGTTAAAACCTGGCGGAAGATTGATATTACCAGTTGGCCCTGCTGGGGGAAACCAGATGCTCGAACAGTATGACAAACTAGAAGATGGCAGTGTCAAAATGAAGCCTCTGATGGGAGTGATATATGTGCCTTTAACAGATAAAGAGAAGCAGTGGTCCAGGTGGAAGTGATTTTCTGTTCCACTTACTTCTTCCACACACATGCAAGGTGAAAGGGTGTGAATTTTAAGCAGATAGACTGCAAGGCCTGCCTTTGCTGCTGTCATTGCTTTCTGCTCCTCCATACCATGAAAAGTGACTCAGTCTGCATTACTACATCACCCAAAGGAGGTTATGCTAAGTTTGAGTTCAATTAAAAGCAGAACAAAAATATTGCATGGGTTGCACTTTGTCTCTTTTGGACATGTTTCCTTTAGTCTTTGGCATTTTGAAGATTCTTATTTGTCCTTTTAAACACAGTATTTTCTAAAGTTAAACTTCACTTTTAATGAACTTTTTTATAACTATTTTGCCCAATAATTAGGGTGAAGTGTAAAATTTTACGTAATAAATACTGTTTCGTCCTGTAAGTTAGTAGTGATTGGGTGTTCATTTTTTATTTTTCTGAAACACTGCAAATGAAGAAAAATTTTTGCAAAATCCTTCGTGGAAAATGTAGATGATCTTGCAAGCACTTTTCCTTTAGCCTCAAGTAGCAAGAAGTGGAGAAGATAATTCCTTCTTCCCTAAAGTATAAATGTAGTTGAGTAGTGTTGAGAAAATTTTCTCAGATGTGTTATTAGA
Organism: Platysteira castanea; assembly: GCA_013397175.1. Lineage (NCBI taxonomy): Eukaryota > Metazoa > Chordata > Aves > Passeriformes > Platysteira > Platysteira castanea. The sequence continues at coordinate 143,763 of VYXC01003864.1, read as the reverse complement.
AGTCTGTCATCTGTCTCTGATGGGGCAGTATTTATGTTTGCCACTACAGCAAACTCTAAAGGCCTTTCTAGAGGTAGGAAACCTTCCTGTTTGCTGAATTGAACAGCCAGTAATGTAGACTTAACGCAGCTGCCAGCTTAAGCCATGCTAGGCATTAGTATGTGAATGAACACAGCAGCAGTGCTGTTTTGCTTCCTGGCAGAAAGTGCTTGTGAATGTTTTATTGGCATTAATGAAGTGCATAGATGTGCATTGAGTTCTGAAAACAACTCTTGAGCTTTATAACCTAAATTTAGATTTTTGGCTATTTTCCCTTGATATTCTGGAGTACTGCTTGTGATTTGAATATGTGAATACTTAGTCTAACCTATCAAAATATTCATAAAAAGTACAAATAATGCAGTTTGCATGCTGCTGCTTACTGAAACCTCATTTCAGTGTTTCTTGGATAATATAGCTACCATGTACAAATTACTCTTAAAACAACTTCCGTGAGATACTGCTTAGTTCAAGGCTTGTGAAGCATACTTTTTATTCAAATGTTTTGTATTTGTTATGCAAATGAATACTTTGGCCTCGAATGTTGCCAGTATTCCCTCAGTGTGGTACTCAGGAGTTTCCTGCCTCTTGTAAGGCTTTGGAAGCTTTCCTTTGTGGTCAGTTTCCTCCTCTGGCAAATGTTTTATTTAAGTTTGGAGTCCATTCTTCGCTTGCTCTAAAAAAGAGGAGTAGTCTTCTTAAGCCTTCCTTCTCAGAGAGGTTTTACAGATTTTTCTGCAATTCCACCTGATCCGTATATAGTAGCAATTGGGGGGTTTGTGGTAGCAGCACTGTGTTCGTAAAACACTTTAAGAAGGGTTTCCCAAGTGATAGTGTTTATCCTTTCTACTAGTGAAGGTGGGGTACTGTGTTAAGGACTAGAATTCTTGAGGTTTTTGCATCTCTTCTCTGCAGTTTAGTATTTCATTTTGTCTGCTAGCTCAGGAAGAGCTAATAGTTTTCTTTGGGCCTTCTTCAGTCATGAATACTGTGGGGTTATTTTCCCCAGAAATTATTACCAGTTTCTGTGCTTTTCTGAAACACTTCTTGATTTTATTTATTAATTTTTAATGTAAGAATTTACATTGGCGTTATCAGAAAAGGTAAGTGCTTAGCCTGAAGGGTCAATCTACAATGGCACAGAGGCTGTGTCTTGCTATGTGCATTTAAATTTGGTTCAGTCTTGGAACTCTGTTAAAGAAAATCTCAGAAGTCCACTTCTTGTAACATTTGGTATTTCTTTAATTGTACTTTTTGTCATCTGAAGAAAATTCCCATTCCATTTTCTAGGATAACTGTCAGTGCACTGTTGACCTTACAGGAGGTCACATCTTTCTTTTTTTTTGTTTTTCCTTGTTGGTGACTGAAGTGTATGGTCAGCCAGCTGCTGCTAAGGAAATTTCTAACTATAAATCAGTATTTGTTATCTATGCTGGCATCAAAGATAAAAGAGGTGTTTTTTCTGCACTTTCTAGATTTCAGTTTATCTTTTCTAAGTTGTTTAAGATCTGTGAGCAGAGCTCAGTTAGAGACTCCTCTGAAAAAACATCTCTTAAGTGTTTCTGTAATAAAAATCTGTAGTGTATGGGAGACTAGTTGTTGTAAATCTCAAATTCATTAAACAATAATAATTTTAAGAGTAGTTCAATTCTGTGTGTTTAGTTTGTCATTCTTTTGGTTTACATAATGTGATTTCATTCCTAATGCAGGTAACTCTTTCATCACCTTGAAGAATTGGTTTCCCTTCACAGAATACGATTGAAAGGCCAGCAGCATTTTCCTAAATGTACACAAAACAGGGTGAACACCCTTTTGGAAAATGTATTTATTAGGATCTATTTAATCTATTTCTGCTTAGAAACTTTTATTCAGTGTTTCAAATGCCCCTGATGACCTAGTTGACCAATTTCATTTGAAATTACCAGTTATTGTTTGCATGGAATTCCTCAGGCCTTGCAGAATAATGATTATGGTCCAAGTTTTTATTTTACTTTGGCAAAAAGAATCACTGCACAGAATATTTTAGGTTAAATTTAAGAACTATGTATTATTGTGGTGGTTTGACCCTGACTGATGCCAGGTGCTCACCAAAGCTGCTCCCTCCACAACTGGACAGAGGAGACAGTACAACAGAAGGCTCATGAGTTACAAACAGGGAGAGATCACTCACCAGTCACCACCACGGGTAAAACAGACTTGACTTGGGGATATTAATTGGAATTATTGCCAAGCAAAATCAAAGCAGGATAATGAGAGGTAAAACAAACCTTAAAAACACGTTTCCTCCATCTCTACCTCCTGCCCTCCAGCAGTGCAAGGAGGCAAGGAATGGGGTTTACAGTCAGTTAATCACATGTTCTTCCTGCTGCTGCTCAGGGAGAGGAGTCCTTTCTCTGTTCCAGTGTGGGGTCCCTCCCACAGGACACAGTTGTCCATGAACTTCTCCAACCTGAGTCCTTCCTATGGGCAAGAGTTCTTCATGAACTGCTCCAAGGCAGGTCACTCTTCTTGGGATGCAGTCCTTCAGGCACAGCATAGGTTCCCCACAGGGTCACAAGTCCTACCAGGAAACCTGCTCCAGCGTGGGCTCTTCTCTCCCTGGGTCTGCATGCCCTGCCAGGACCCTGCTCTAGCACAGGCCTCCCATGGGTTCACAGCCTCCTCTCAGGCATCCGCCTGCTCCAGCATGGGCTCCTCCGTGGGCTGCAGGTGGATCTCTGCATTGCTGTGATCCTGCATGGGCTGCAGGGGCACAGCTGCCTCGCCATGGTCTTGACCATGGGCTACAGATGAATCTCAGCTCCAGTGCCTGGAGTACCTCCTCCCCTCCTTCCCTGATCTGGGTGTCTGCAGGGCTGTTCCTCTCACATGTTCTCAACCCACTCTTCTCTGTGCAATAACTTTTTTCCTTCTTAAATCTGTTACCACAGAGGTGTTGCTTCCATTCCTGATTGGCCCAGCTTTGGCCAGTGGAGGGTCCATCTAGGAGCCAGCTGCTGTTGGCTGTGTAGAACATGGACGAAGCTTCTGGCAGCTTCTCACAGAAGCCACCCCTGCAGCTTCCCTACTACCAAAACCTTGCCAGGCAAATCCAATACAATTCTGCAAAAATGCGTGTGATATATCTGATATGGTAGATTACAGAAAAAATTCCTTTTCTTTATAATTTCAATATACTCTCAATTTTATGATTGATCCTAGCAAATAATAAATATTTTATAATAGCACCTTTCCAGACTAAAACACTACAAGTCTAAATATTGCATCTTAAAAAATTACAAAGGGAGAAATACTTGGCTGCTGAAACACTGAGTAGATGCTGTATTTCTAATTCATAAAAGGCTACACTGTGAAATTCACTTTCAGTAATGACAGCATGTTTTTCATAGATGAATGATGTATTGAAAAGGGAAAGTCAAATGCTACCTAATGACAAGAAAATTGAATTGGATCTAAGAGTGAAATACAGACTTCAGATAGGTTTGTAAATGTTTCTTCAAATATGTAATTTGAATGCTTTCCACTAAAGAGGTGGTGAGATTGGAAAGCTGCATGAATTACTTATATCCCAAACTTACCAACAATAAGATTAGTGATTTTTTAAAAAATTTCATTACAAACTCTGTCATTTACCTGAAATGCTACCTATTAGATTTTTTTCTGAGAGTGTTTCTTAGTTTGTTGTTGGATATTCATAATGGGAAGTGTAGAATATTCATGTATATGTTTTCTCTACTAGTAAGCCAACATTTTTCAAACTTTCTTACATTTTTTTCTGGAATAGTAATTTTGAGCTAATGACTTCTGAAATTTGCTTTAACTTGAGCTTACAAAGTTGCTTTGATGCTTCAGTTGACAGATGAGTGCTTCTTTTATGAGAATTCAAAGACCTGAGAAGGACTGTGGTGACTTAAACCCTAAATATATATATATCTTGCTTGCTAAGCAGGAGCTGGTAAGCAGATTGGAAGGAGTGCATATATGAAGGTGGAGAGAAATTACTTGAGTTGTGTAAGAATCACAGCAAATAGCAGTGGCCAGAAAGACTACAAATGAGTAGATTTTTCCTGTGGCTCTAGAGGACAAGAAGATAGGTTTAACAAGGAAGGAAAAGCCTTTCTGCTCCTTTTAAGAGTCTTGTTTTAAGAGTCTCCTTTTAAGCTTTGTAACAGGATAGATCTTGTTGTACCACTGAGAGGATAGGCCTGTATCCTGATTCTTACCAGTAGCTGAAACCTGGTGGATTTCATAACTTGGCAGCTTCTGATCATTTCAGGATCAGCTCAGGTCAGCTGATGCTGGTTTGTAGTATGTATTTATGTTTGCAAGCTGTTCTACATTAGGGAGAAAGCTGACAACTGTTACCTATCAGGTGATCTGAGACTTTTCTGCAACTTTCTAATACATACAATCCAATAACGCACATGTAAGTTCAACTTCTATCTCTAGGAAATAAATGCTGTATCATTTTAACACTTATATCATGGATTGGTTTGGGCTGGCATGCTGTTGTTCGATTGATGAGTAGTGAAAAGCAAGTGAAAAATCTCTTGGGGAAAGCTGGTCCCCTTAACATAGTAAATGTTCTAAAAAACAAAATACGAAAATCCTTATTTTGAAAGTCACATATAGGATGCAGTGGTCAGGAATATGTTAAAGCAATGAAAAATACTACCAATTAAAACATTGCCATGTCAATATAATTTATTTTAAATGATATATTTATATAATAATTATATATTTTAAGTGGAAATGCCATTTTGAAAAAGAAAAAACAAACCCAGACTTTAAATACTTAAAGTGCATTAGCAGCATTATGCAAAAACCTTGCTAACATCTATGGCTGGCTAAATGATTGTGTTTAATAGTTTCGAAGTAAATACAGAATGTTTCATAGGCTTACAGTTTCTTGAGGATCTACCTCAGGTTTGAAGGATTAAGAATTGCTTGTCACAGTAAAAGACCAGGGTTTCATAAAGCTGAGAGAGTATATGGTAGGAATCAGGACAAAAATCACACCCACAATTAGGTATATGAGACTAAGCCAGCAATAGCGGTAGTCATTACTTACATATACTTTTTGAAGTTGTAAAAATTAACTGATGATGCAGCTCCTGGAAGTGTTAGGAATGAATGAAGCACTTGTCCTGAATTCACTGGCACTGCATTTTAAACTGGGTATCAGATGATAATTTATTTTTATCTGTTTAAAGTAAGCAAATACCCGTTCTGTGAGGTAGGCAAATATGGAGAGCTTCCAAACCTTTAGCTATAAACAGATTTTTCTTTATTCCTGCCAAAGTGTGTTTTTCTGCCTCCTGCTTTTTTCTGCTGTCTGTAATTACTGCAGTGCTCTAAAGCTGTATGATTAGTACCTTACTATTAGGAGGCAGTGCAAAGTGCAAAGAATGCAAATATTTATCACTTATGAATCACAATTGCATCCCAACTGCATTAGATAGAAAACTAGTCATTTAGGCACTAGTTTCTACAGCCTTTCCAGTTGCTTTTAAAGTGTTTTGCATGCTGTCATTCCATGCTGTATGATTCCTGGAGGATAATAATGTCTTTGCAGCTTAAAGGTTTTGTATGTGTGCATGTAGAACTATATTTTTGTGGGTTAGTTTGCATGATAGCTGGAAATACTAGTGTGTATTGAGCCAGCAATCACATTAGTGAGGCTTTTTCTAATTCAGACACTGTTTGCTTTGGCTAATGAAGCTGATGCACCTACTAAAAGAAAAACTGCAGCAAACTGATTGTGAATTTATAGATTGTTTGTTCCTTGTGCAAAAAAAAAAAAAAAGAAAGAAAAAAGCAAAACACTTCTCTTTGAATTTTCCAGTGTTCATGGTGGCACAGTGCACAGCTTTCAGATTTGATGGGCATGTTGTATTAAAATTAATGCTTTAGAAATACTTTAACAAATCACTACTATATGATAATTTTATGGTTGGAATATAGGTTCTGTGGTTTCTTGTTTCAATGTGTTTAAAATGTCCTACAGGAACAAAACCCTGCATTTTCTAGATTCCTTGTAGTGATTTAGAGAGACTTCTGGATACATCTTTTCTCCTCGCTAGATCTCCTTTTAATACATGCACACACATACACACACACATTCTCACACTGCCCTGCCCTGCCCCCAACCTTTCCATAACCTACTCCTAATTTATCATAGCTCCTTCAGAAGCTAGTTGAGTTCCTCTGAGAAATAAATAAACTAAGTGGTACAAGCTGCATGACAGGGATGCGAGATTGTGTTCCCAGCTTTCTTCAGAGACTGCAGCTGAAGCTAAACTTGCCTTTTTGGCAGCTACAGAGGATGGGTTTTGCCATTATTCTGTCTAGTAAGTTGGCTCAGTTGCTTGCCAGCGTGGAGCTAGCAGAATTTGGATGGCAGGTAGCTGTGTTACTAGCTGTGCAGTGTGAGGGTTTCCTTAAAGCAAGTGATCCATTAAATGTTAAGTAGAGGGACCCATATTTCACAATAAGTCACATAATAGTAAGATATGGTATAGATGATATGGGATTGCTGTTGCCTTTCCTTTGGTGTTTGTTTTTTTTCTCAAATGCTTGAAGAAATTTCTGAAGTTTTGCTGATGTGCATGAGCACTTAAATGTAACCTGATTCAATATCAAAACTTCTCAAGTATGATTTCCATGGGGAGAAGAAACATAACTGCATGTGTTTTCTTTCTACAGGGATGAATTGTAAAAGCTACATCATCTTGACCCAAACATAGTGTTACAGTGGACTGCTCATCTCCAGTTCTAAAAGCTTTTTGAAAACCAACAGCATTGCAGCTTGTTTTGGACTTCATTATACTGTTGTTATCAGCATGGAAAAGCGTGGTGTTTGTTTTATTTTTTTAGATGCTCAAGGCAAATCTGATAAAGAAATGGTGGAAAGTTTTATGTGGGCACTGTTTTATTTAACATGCCTTTATTTCACTTTCATCTGTTCAAAGTGAATTTCTGCAAAACTGCAGATAAAGACCTGTAGCTTGTGAACTCTAATTCTGATGGGGGAACTTGAACACTCACTTCTCTCGGCTCCTGTGTCCCTTGGTAAAACTGCTTTTGTGCACCTTATGACACTACATAGGTAATACCAGGTTTTCTTTGTTCCAATGTCTGCTAGATGCTACTAAAAGGAGATGAACTTCCTTTCTAAGCTTTTGACATGGTGTCATAGACTAGCATGTAGTAGATACAATCAGCTGCTTTTTTACCTTAAAACCAGGCATTTGTATATATTAAATTTCAAGACATCAGAGGTGGGTGGCTGCTCTTATCAAATATTGCTGTTCAAGCTGGACATAACAGACATGGTTTTCCCTTTCCCTCTAAAATTGATTAATGGGATCTTGAAATTCTGTTTCAGTTTATAGCTCAGTGCTGGTGTGATACACGTGGATCTAACTCTGTAAATGTGAGGTGAGGTTTGTTCCAGTCACCAAATAATTTATTGGCTGCTTTGCCAAAAAAAAGTCAAAAGCAAAAGAGGGGCTGTGTGCTTGTGTAGAAGACTAGGATGGGTATGTAGTCTGAGATATGGATTGCTAGGTTCTTTATGAAAAAAACAAATCCTCTTTAGTTCTAAAAGAAAGTTGCTTTTGGCAAAGCCATTTGCTGTATTAACCTTCTTATTTTCTGTGGGCACCCAGGAAAAATTCTGGCCTTTTAGAAAGTGAATTCTAAATTGCTATAAAAGGAACACATCGTGCATGCAGAAAGAATCCTGGACTCCTAAGTACAGATAGATGCACTTGTTCAGTTTTCATATAGAAGAAGAATAGTTGGAAGGCTATCAACCTCTTTTTCCTGCCCTAAGTTTTCTGTTTTGGTACTGTAAAATGTCAACAGCAGATTGCGAAGCAGTACAATAAGGTGGGCTGCTTTGGGAAAGGGGGGAAGTATGTCTTCAATCATCTTGCTCATATTTGAGCAACCAGGAATTAAACAGGATATACTCATTATTTTTCTTTCTTTCTTTTTTTTTTTAGTGATAGGAAGGATTATAGAAAAAAACAATCCATAGTGACCACTGCAAAAAAACCCCAAAACAACTTTTTATGGTACAAGAGCAATAATTTTGTGATAGGATTAATCCCTGGTAGCATAAAGGTTAAAATTCAAAGGCCTCTGAACGTGGAAAAGGAACATTTTAAATAACCTGCCTTTTGAAGGCCAACCCCATTTTATTCCCCTGCAAAAGATATTATATGACTTAATTTATTTAGATGTTTGGAAGTTAATGTACCACCTCCTGATCTGACTGCAGCCTGGGAGCACATGCACAAGATTAATCTTATAAAGAAATTAATATAGCGTGTATTCTAGAAAATACAATCCAGAAAAATCCACTTGCGTCTGACAAATTTGTACTAACCCACAATCAACTGTGACTCTAGTTTTTGGTGTTGAAGTGAAATATCTTAACTGATGCATGCTAACGTTCAACCTTTTGGTCGCTGTATCTTTCAGTTTGAGTTCAGCTTTATTTACATCTTCTCACTAATTTAATCAGTTAAATGAAAGAAAGGAGCTCAGCTGTATCCAAATTCCTGTCTCTGGACACAGTGTAATAAGCTAGCCTGACTTGGAAGTGGTGTTAAAGCTGCGACCCGATGACAACTTCCTGGGGGAGAACCACTTCAGGAGGTGTAAAGGCTTCAGGGACCAAGGCTGGTGGGAGTAGTGCACCCATTCCACTGAAGGGGTTGATGATAGCCAAGGTACTCGGACAGAAAGGAGTATCCAGGAGTAGCATTTAGGAGTCAAAAATGGAAACTCCTCCATGATGGAGCAGTGGTTCTGAAGTAAAAACTTGGAGACAAGGACAAGTTGAAATGCAGAAGACTTGAAGAGCTTGAATAAATGCTGTGTGAACTGTCTGAATTGCTACTTTGCCAAATAAAACAAATTGAGAGGAAGCTGTATCTAAGTGTCTGCCTGCTTTTGTGGTTGGTTTTATTGTTTAACCTTCAACAGGATTTCACATTTCCAAAAAGTAAACAAATATAAAAATACTGCTTTGCTAACTGATCAGAACTATGTGTCCATTTTCAGTCAATTAATGTATTGCAGCAATTACAAAGCCTGTTAATACTACCTGGAATGTAAGTGGAGTTTTTGGTGGCTGGTTGGAATTCCTCTTAGTTCACATCTGTGTGTTTTGGTGAACAGGCTCTGTGCACAGTTCTGTCTGCTGTCCATAGCTGAATCCAGCTACCTTGGAGAGTGTGGTTTGCCACTTGCAAGGATTAACGTTTTATCTTTTTATAAGAGGTGCAGTCAAGTTTCACTGGACTGTTACTATCACCTCTAAGAGAGAACAACTTGGGAGAACGGATTGGCTGAACTGCTGAGTTGCTTATCCAGTTTTTTCTGGGATCCAGGCAGTGGAAGACTTGGAAAGCCAATACCTTGAAAACAAGCCAATATCTTGAAAACCCACCAACAGTTGTATGTTATCCACAGAGAAGTTTGGTGGGTCATATGGACATTTTCTGTTCATGCAGCAGGAATGACCTGCCTTTTTGCTTTTTCCATTCAGACTGGTCAGCTGGCTTGAGGCCACAGAGCCCGTAACATGATTTTTTCTGGAGGGAAACCAGCACACAGCGCGTGTGCACCAGCACTGCTGATGAAGCCACTTGGATGATTCCTGAAATGTTTTGTAGTCATCACCTTTGAAACGGGCAATAATGCTTGGAGCCAGGGGGGCTCTATGTGGTAGGCTCTGGAGCTTCCAGCTGGCAGCAGCTCTCTCCACATGTGCAGTGTTTTTGTGACAGGGTGATTTTTGAGTGTGGAGGGACTGTGGAATTAACCATCAGCACATAGAGGTAAAGTGAAATACTCAGAGGAAAATTCTGAACTAGTACTCCTTCCTGCCAGGAAAGGAAGTACCATTCTTACCATAGCAGTGTTTTCTTCCTTTTACTTGTTAATGTGCCCTAGGTTGTGCTGCTTTTGATTTAAATACAGTTCACAGAAGGAGGACATGAGACAAAGGATGAGTAATGCAAACCACGCTCATGATTTGTCAGTCTGGTTCTATGTAGCTGATTTTGAACATATTAGGATGCAGTTCAAAAGATGAATAATTCTAGTTACTTTTATGGAACCCTTGAACCCTGTCCCAAGCATTGTGGAAGAGGTATTCTGCTGAAGCAAATGAGGAGTGGTCCTGATTCAGAAAAAAGGCAGGTGATGAGGTCACACAAACACATTGTGCAGAACCAAACAAACAAATTCAGACGGGAAGTGTTGCCCCAAAGATGGCATGTGCATGGGGGGACGCAGGAGATGATGAACTCTGAAATTGGACTTTTGCGTTTCAGGGTGTTCAGACTTCATAGCTCAGGAAGGATAAATTAAAGTTTAAGTACTCTGGTATACAATAGATGGATTCAAGCACAGAGTTTAGGCTGGTTTTGTGGGTTCGTACATTTTGCCTTTGTTGGCTCTATTTGAGTTTTTGTCCACCTGCTTTTAACTGTGAAAGGTTGTGAACTGCAGATCAGTTGTGGGAAGCACACAAACACCCTTAAGGTATCAAAACCCCATTTTGCCTTTACTGTAAACAACACACACTTGTGTGCTCAGAGCCCGCAGCTGGCAAGGTTTGGGGTTCCGTGCCTCAGGCCTGAGGAAATAAGCACTGACTAAAACTAGGACTTATGCAGGCAGAGGTGACGTAAACTTTCCTCTACCTGGCTTATTTACCTTCCACACTTCATTCTTGACATGCAGGACTGCTTTCTGTTCCAGGTAGAAGTCTTCTACACAGCACAAATTCATCACGCAGCTGATGCACTCTGAACTTTCCTGTGAAAGGCTGTTACTGTTCTCTCATGCTCGAGGCAGGGTGTTAATGAGATGCTCAGCAGGATGTGCTCAGGAACTAAAATTGTATTTCTTTAAATAATGAATTGAGTGGACATAGCTATTGCTGAAATATATGTGGAGGATATCCAGCTGCCCATTGAGAATTTCCTGAAAGCTTCAGGAAGGAGAAATGAAAATAACTCACTTTGTGTCTCATCACAACAAACTTAGAACTTGAGACTTTTAGCAAAACTGTTCTAGCAAAACCAGACTATTTTCATAAAGTCTGTTGACAGAGTTACTCTGAGACCTCACTTCAATTCTCTAAGGTTACTTTGTAGTCCAGCCATTTTCATCATATGCTTCTGGGCAACTGACCTGGTAGATATTGTTGAAAATATTCCCTAATGCTTCTGAGAAGCTGAAGTCCTTTTTTCAGCCATGTTTGGGCTTCTGTTTGCATTTTATGTGTTCGTACTATGAACAGGTCACGTTTCTTGGTTATTATGTTCTGCCAAATCCTTTTTTGGCTGTAATGGAGAAGGGGCATCTGAGATAAATCAGTAACTTTTATTGCAGGTGCCTTATGGACTAGGAGGACACTCTCAAAGGCCTCTGGTAAGGAAAATGGGTAATTCAGAGCATCTGCCTAGGCTACTGCTCTGATCAGATCTCTAGAGAAGCTCCTCTCCTCTGGATATAGAGGGAGCCTCAGGATAGTCATCTCTTGGGCATGGAATTAGCCTTCAGGGATGCTTCCCCTATAGGCCCAAGCTTCCATTGGGCTGCCTGCTGTCAAATCTGTCCAGTCCTGCACTCATTCAAGTTCCCTGCTCCCTCTGTATCTGTGTTGTCCATTCATTTGGTTTGAGTGTAGAAATATTAAATGCATCTCTTTAATGCATTAGGATCTGGTAGTTTTAAGAACTATGTTAAAATGTCTTGCTCTGTCCTCTTTAGAGCTCGATTATACATTTCTGTTGGCCAAGCAAGCTGTGACTCTCAGTCCTTCACTGAACCTTTCTACCTTGTCTGTTTTTTCCCAGCATACTCAAAATACACTTTTCATTTTTTAAATGAGTGGTTTCTCACTGTCAGCTAGGAGTCTTACGACTGCAAAGTTGTTTAAAGCAGGTTTATTTAAAAACTTGTTTCTGAAGTGTGCTGATCCACTCATTCTAGATTTCTGTTTGTTTGTGTTTCAGGGCTCCAGTGCAGAGTGCAGCTCACTTTGTACTTCTTTTAAGTAACTATTACTAGAAAAATATATAGCAGTTACTTTTACACAATTTTTTCTTCCTTTAAATATTCCCTGTTTACAGCATGTTTCCCTCTTACTCAGCTCAGACCGATTGTGTCGTGGGCTCTTTTTCATATTAATTACTCTGTGTTTATTGCCTCTGTCTGGTCTTTATGCCCATCAGTGCCCTCTCAATCTTCTCTAGCCTTTCCCTTCTTTCTTACTCTTTTAGCTTTTGCCATTGGAAACTGAAAAATCCCAATTCCTGATGCACATGAAAACAGCCAGCACAGATCTCAGTGATGCATGACTGTGGATTCTGTTGGGGCTTACTAGAAAGGCTATCCCTTTGTTTTGGGGTGGCGTGTTTGCCTTGCTATTGGCTCATGCCTCTGACTGGCTCTGTGCAGTTTGGGATTGAAACTCTTATGCTTTATCTAGGATTTGAAAAGCAAATGGAGCATTGCACTGACCTATTTCAGCCTTTTTGTTTTGCAAATGTGCTCTTGGAACTGCCCCTGCTATTATCCTACAGTGCTATGGAATGATTACAGTGAGATTTCAGACTAGCATCCCCTGCAAAAGTGGGTAGCAAGCTTCCATATTATGGAAAGTAAAACTCCTTACTTCTAAATATGCATCAAACCTAGGTAAGTATTCTACTGTTTGCTACTCTGAAGTAATTTGTACCCTTAAGCTGTAAAACAGTTTTAAAAAACTAAGTGAAATAAGAACCTTGATCAACATTAAAATACAGTGAAAAAATAAATTTTAATGACCTCTCCTAGTACATAGAGGAGCAGCATCTACAGGGCTATGCAGTCAGAATAGTCAATATTCTCTGCTTACCTGTCTAAGATGCTGGTAAGAATAGGTGGACTGAGCATATTCACAGATATGTGGATAGACACACATCAGTGTTTAGGACAGGAAAAACAGATCTGACGGACTTCAAATAGTGACCATTTTCACTGAGAGTGTCTCACTTCTGCTACAGGATAAACACTTGCGGGTGCCTTTTGACTCAGAATATTCTGTAATCTGTGACTGTGTAAAAACCCCCCAGCTCTGGGGTCTGCATGAGAGGCCATGAACACAGTTTTAGCAATGCAGCCATGAAGATGGGCTAGAAGAACTGCCTGCTCTGAGCACTCCTTTGACATTGGAGGGAGAGCCCCATCCTTGGGAGTGGCTGGGAAGGGGCTACAGAAGTGGTGTCAGCAAGAGGCAGTGGTTGGGACGTGCCTGGGGAGAAGGGGAAAAGCATCCCAAGTACGTTGACAGTATTTTCTGCTACTCCCAGATGTGCTCTAGGTCAGTAGTTCAACATGACTTATTTAAAATCAAATAGCATGAAAGCTATTAAATGCAAACACAGGGTATTGAGACCAGTGTGTGTGTTAACTGCAGGAACTGCCAAGCCAGTCTGTTACTTTGCTAACTTTGTCTTGCTCTCCATCCCGCTGACAATGCCCCCAGGCTCTTTGGTAAGGTGAAAATTATTTTATTTCACTCCAGCTGTGAAGTTTGCTGTTACCTGGGAAGTAACAGGCCTCAGGCTGGTGGCCTGCAGGGAAGCAACTGTCACCATCTCCCCTCCCAGAAAGAAGAGTCCCTGGGAAGACTGTGGCAACTCTTAACACAGGACTAGCCAGACTCCCGTACTATGCTTGCTGTCTGCAGCTCTCTGCTTGGAGGCGTTCATTCTCAGCTGTCATGTGCGAAATCTGTGGAGGTTTACTTCACTAGTAGCAGCACAGAAACAAAGCTGCTGCTGGGTAAAGTGACTGGAAAGCTGAGCAGCTTTTTGCACCACGGCTGTACTGGCTGGCTTGTGCTTTGTGCAGGATCTCGCTGCTGTCCTGCCTTTTGTTCTGCAGCTGGCTGTGTGCCAGAGTAATGGGTTTCGGTAATAGGAGCACAGTGGGCACAGTGAGAAGTGACTACTTTCTTGCTGCTGTGGTGAGGTGGTGAAGGACATTTAGGTATTTAATTAAAACCCAACACAAATTTCAGTAATGGAAAATAAGACCCCAACCAAATGGGCAGTGAGTCTTCCCCAGAAGGCTGTGTTTAAAATGTGGTCTTTTGGGTCTTGCGCTATTTGGCGTGTCTGCTGTGAGTCGGGATGGAAGAGAGGCTGTACTCCCAAACCAGAAATGGGCAACATCAGCAGATGATCTCCTGGACCACTGTAACACTGAAGTACAAACAACCAGACTTTGCTTCCCGTGGCACGAGGGCTCTGAGCAAGGAGCACTGGCAACCAGATCCCCTGAGGGGGTGGCACAGCCGGCTCTGCGACTGCTGTCCGGCTCAGCTCAAGCACTGCTCAAGAGACAGGTCATACAGGTAGATGCCCTCTCCTCCTCTGGCTCCCTGAAACAAATATCTCAACAACTCCCCCCACCATAAACGTTCCAGCTTCTTATAAGGCTGTTTCACAGAAAGGAAAATTGCACTTCTGTTTGTTCTCATGATGCAGTCTTGTAGCACAAAATTTACCTGGCAATGGAAACTAAAGACAGTGCAATAAATATAAGAATAAAATAGGTTTATTAGAGCTATTTTACATAAAGTAATCAAGAACAAACAACTTGAAGAACTATTTGTATACCATGGCAATATTCTTGCTGACTCAAAGTTACTGAAGTACAAAAGACAACATAGAAAATGATGCATGCCTCATTTGACTCTGGTTTTATTGGGACCCATGAGGAATGTGACATCCTTGGACAGCCAAACAAGACAGACAGCACAGTGTGTGTATATATATATATGTATATATAACATGTACTGTACACGTTTTACTGGTAACACATCTGCAGTTCACTCACATGTATCAATTACTTGCTCTAATTCTATGAGAATTTTTCTGGGGTGAGGGCAGATCACCGAAGCTTTCAAGCTTTGCAGGGAGCTATGGGATAACCAGCAGGAATCCTACACTCCAGCATCTTGGGTAGAAACTGCTGTGTGCTGCGTTCTCGCGCTGTGGGAGGGTGGTGGGCTGGGCGTGGAAAAGGCTGAACAAGCCCTGAGCTCTGGGGAGAGACACAGCTCTGGGATTGTACATGGAATCATAGAGGGGTTCTGTTGGAAAGGACCTCAAAGACGATTTAGCTCCACCCCCACAGCCATGGACAGGGACACCTTCCACTAGACCAAGTTGCTCAGGGCTCCGTCCAGCCTGGCCTTTAACACTGCCAGCAATGGGGCATTCACAGCTTCTTTGGGCAGCAGTACACGATTGCTGTTGAGCACTGGGAAGTCCAAGCTCATCCACTGAGGAGTTGCATTTTTTCATTTCAGCATTTACCAACACGGCTCTCTGCTAGCAGCACAGGTTTAAACTGAGTGAAAAGAAGATGCTTTTTTCCTTAAATCCCAATTTTCTTTGCAAAAGCTGGCACTTAGATAGCAATTGCTTTTAATTAACAAAGCAAGACACATTTTAAAATAAAAATGCTCCCAGTGCATCAGGTGGAAAGAACGTTACTGGTCTCTGCTGGACGGTGAAGGAACGCGTTGGCTGGAGCATCCTGGTCCCCACAGCGGTGGCAGCACTGAGAAGGGCAAGGTGGCACAGGCTTCCCCCCATGCCTCGGCCAGCACTGCTGGGCTGCGGGGCCTTGGCTGCTCCAGTGCCCTGGCCCTGGGGCACACTTACCATGGCTGAGGGCCCAACTGCTGTGGGGAGGGCAAGGGCACCCCACATCCAGTTTGGGACCTCCCCACCCTGCAGCGTCTTCTGCACAACAATAAAACTGGAGCTACTTGCTGGAGCCAGAACACTTCTTATTTTCTGAGCAAGGACATCTACCCACTTTTTGTATTATCACCGAAGGGGAGGAGTATATTCTTCATCTCGTAGGCTTCTTCTACACTTGAATATTAACTAAGGATTTTGGTCCTTTTATAGAGGCAGAGATTCATGGACACAGGAGAAAGGGGAGAAAACAACTGACCCAAATCCAATTTTTAGAGATACATCCCATTGATGAGGTAATCAGACTCTTCAGATGTAATGGGTCGAGCTTTTTTAAGCTTCTGTTTCACTAAGCGCAGTCTGCAAGCAACCATAAGCAGCAGCAAAGCAGTGATTGCCAAGCCTAAGGCTAAGGGTAACACAGCACCTACAATGAGGTTAAGAGAAATTACATTTTATTTAACACAGTGAGACGCTGGTAGAGAAAACCTGAAATTTTTCTTAAAAAATACAGCTAGTCTATCACTTAGATGTTAGTAATTGGATGTTAGTAATTGGAACAACTCATGCTATGAAACTAAACTGTACATGTTAGGGACAGTTCAGAATATGTAAGTACATTATTCAATTCTTGACCACTTTATCTGTATCTACAGCACCTGACTGAAAAGCTGACGGAATTCAAAATGAACTCACATGGTTGGTCTTACCTGTTTCTGGGACTGGACGACCACCTCCAAGCTGTTCTCTCTTTGGCACCACTATGCCATCCCCATTTTTATCATCTGTTCTTTTCCCTGAGGAACTGTTATCTGCACAAAATCAAGCAAGATAAATGAATACTGCAGTTCAGTGACTTGGGAAGTCTTATCCACAGGACACTAGAATTAAATAATGTGAACCGCTTAAACTTAGGGGAAAAAACAAACAAAAGAACAGTTTAAGAACTTCTGACTTCAGCTGTGTAACTGGAATTTTTGAAATAATGTGAGACTAAAGCTAAAATGTAAATTCCATTTTGCATCCCAAACCACAGTGAATCTCAATCAAAAGCAAGGGCATTTTGACTGTACTGTGATGTATTCACTGGCAGCCTTCAGAGCTGTGACAGAGCTAGCAGAAACACACTATGCTACAAGATCTGTAGAATATGAATGTGAAATGTTGTAACTGGAATTACATATAGTGGTGGGTGTTAAGGAAGTGTTTAAGTCAATTAGCTTGGAACGTGCACTATGTGTGAGGCCCACACGCCACCACCAGCTCTGAAGAGTCACAGAAGGTGTCCCTGGCAGTGGCAGCAGCAAATGCACACAACTGCTAATTAAAGCTTAAATTGTTTCATTGGTACTGTCATGAGGTCCAGGCTAATGACCCCACTCTAAGGCAGAACGCAGCCTCCCAGGCTCCGGCTTTATTGTCCTGCCATTTGGCTGGGGGTGCATAAACGCTAACTTCACCTGCAGGGAATGCTGTAGAAACAAGCTGTGGCCTTCTCCTCGTTGGGCTCCTGATATTGTCCTGGCATGTAAAGTGAGCTTGAAAAAATCCTGAGTAAATGGCTTTAAAATCCAAAGTGTACTGGCTTTAAAATACCTGTATGGTACCAGAGCTGTGCAAGATCACCTGAACGTAACTGACACCAAAACCAGCAGCTGTTTTCTGCCTCTGATCTTCCTGAATTAAATTAAACAAATACTTGTCTTTGTTTTGGAAATGCCCAAAAGACATCAGCTCTTTTTAAGAGCTGCTCCAGCCTGCATCTAAATGCCTGTTTAGAAATTATTTTCCCTGCCATCTAAGTAAAGGGAATATTTAAGTCAACTGCTTGTAAAGACATTTGGCAAATACGGAGAGAAGTTTAGTGGGAAATTTTTGCAATGGTAGAAGAATAGAATCCCTTCAATAAAGCTTGGAGGGTTTTGTTAGGACTTGTGGCTGTTCTTACATGACTGGAGAGACTGTCAGAGTCAATGCTGCTCAGTATCTCATCTGTTATCTCTAGAGCACAAAGAGCAATTTCCCCAAAGAAGTTTAAGAGCCTGGCATAAAGCATATTACATGGGTTTAATGTGGTTTTCACTTCCTCTTGATTTTCTAGTCTGTTCCGAGGAAATTGCAATTTACAGCCCTTCCCAATTACCCTAAATTACAGATCTAGGTTACAGCTACTGCTGTGGGTGCCTGCGCAGTAAAAACATGACTAAGGCTTGGGCACTCAGTCAAATGTTGTAATCCCAGCCCTGAACAGCACTGCACAACAGCTGGCACGGGCAGCCTGGGAGAGGCAGAGACCCTGTGCCAGGGGAATGCAAAGCTGTTATGGTGATTTATACACTTGGGTTGGTTGTGCTGGGGAGTGCAAATCTTCAGGCTGCTCGTGAGTTCAACCTGTCTGCATGACCGTGTTTGCTACTGGCCACTGCTGCTTAGAAACCAGCCCAGTGCTTGCTCCAGAGTGTGGTGCTGCTGCTGTGTGTTTTCTGTAGTCATCTGCAAGTGCAGCAGTGCCAGAATATGCAGCTGGGCTTAAGAACTTCCCTGGAGAAGGACACTGGGGCTATTTGGAGGCAGCCATGCAGAAATGCTGCGCTGGCCTTTGCGGAAGATGCAGTCTGGGTTACTTTACCATGGAGACGTGTGCAGAGAGAGAAAAGACTCCTTTTTTGACATTAAGTGCCTCTTCCCCCATCCACTTCCAACTTTGAAAGAAAATGTTTGGCCTTCCAGCTTGGGCAAAAGTAAACCATGAGTTTGTTGCAGAAGACTCAGTGCCCTGAGTGTCTGAGGGGTTTATCTCTAAGTTGGACTTGGTGTTCCTCTGGACTTGCCCTGCTGTAGAGGAATCCCGTTGAAAAGGTAGGAGTGCAGAACAAGAGTCACCGATTGTCAACAATCAATGATTTTTGGGGTTTTTTTTGGTTGGCTGGTTGTGGTTTTTTCCTCTTTACTGTGAATAGATCCCCTGTTAGGTCAGGCAGAAGTTTTAAACTTAACTTGGACTTGAATATTTTCATATTTTATTGTAAATCCTTAAAAAGTTTGTATCAAGTCAGAGCTAAGCGTGAAGGACCACTGTAAGGAAGGTCAAAGGAAATTGGGAACAGAGAAACTATTAAGAGAAAATGGATTCTGGAAAAAAGTTCCCCTAATATCACTCTCATAGGCAGAAAGCTCATATATCTCCTACCAGGAACTATCTCACAGTCCAAAACATTACAACTTAGCCCAGCTTCTTAGGAGAAAAGGAGAAAAGATAAATATGGTGGTACTTGACAAAGAGGTCTCTTTATTAGACCCTCTATTGAATTCTCAGAGATGAAAGCTGTTCATGGAGAGGTAAGCAGCAGAAGGGACACGCCATGGACTGGTATTTCAGCCACCACTTACATAAAAAACCAAATGGTAAAAAAAGAAAACAAAGCAACTCCCCAGTCCTGCAACGTCTTGGGAAAAACTTCTCTTCTTTAAAAATCAACTGAAAGCTCCTGTATCAAGCAACAAGTCTAGCAGCCAGCTGGAATGTGCCACATGCTGTCTCCAGTAGGTAAAACCTTCACTTACTCTGCCTTTAACTCACTGGATTTCAGAGCATCACATTTTCCTTCCTGGATTGTATTTCTATGATGATCTGAAACTGCCAGTTGAGAATTAAGAAAAATGTAGCCCTGAACGGAGCACTCGCAAGTAAAAAGCTGGAACCTGTGCTGCCACTGTAAAGCCATATCCCCTAATATGTGTCTTAAGTAGACAGCTTTTCACCACAGTGACATTAAAACCACTAAAGCTTATTTTCAAAATTTATGTAAAGTAGTATATAAGAAGCCTGGATGTTTGCAATGCCAGCTCCAGGCCAACATGAACATGATTGCCTTGGTCCAACAAAGACCTTTACAGTGACTCAGAGGCAGAGGTTCTACCTTGGCACCAGCAGCAGCAGAAGACACTCCCTCCCAGAGCAGGATTTCTGCCAGTGGAATTGCTGAACTTTTGAGGCTGCTGGTATGATTTCTGCTCAGCACTGCTTACTTCTCCTCAAAAATGCATCTCGCAATTATTGCCCTCCTGGACACGTTTCCAGATGAGCTTCATGGAGCTGTTCCAGCATTTCTGTGCCTCTCATTTTTGTATCACATAATTATTAGATTTGGTCTGTAACCTCCTGGAGACGGCAGTGATGGAGGGAAGTCTAATTAATGGATCTGGGTGGATTTTTAGGAATAGGTTAGATGCCTGTCTCCTTGACTCCACAAAGACTGTGGTGCTTGCCAGTGAGCCTCTCTGGACCACCGTGTATCATTAACACAGCATGGGGCTCCTATGAAGTTTAAGGATCTGCAGGAGAAGACAGCAGCTCAGAGCAGGTTTTGGCGGATTTTTTTTTGGCAGTTGCCCTTTGGACTCCTGTACTTAGCAGGTACCTAGCACCCCTTCATGTCCCAGCCCATGCACCCTAACTGGAATTGATCCATAGGCAATTTTAAACCTCGCTGAGCTCTTTGCTGCTTTTTTTTGATTAAAAGTGTTGGGCTCCTGTGTCAGTAAAGACTGGATCCATCCTTCTATTCCACAGAGACATTATTAAGCATCTAAAATTAGATTTAGACTGAACTTTGTCAGAAGAGCAATATTAAACCCACAAGAACTAAAGCAGCTTTAAATCTTGCCTGTTGAAAAATAGAAGATTACAACAGGTTCTGGTAGTATACTAATCACTGAAGCTCCATCACACTTTTTTAGTTTTATAAGAATCTTTTTCTTTGCTTGTCTACTGCTGTGAAAAATGCTACCTTTAGAGCAAAACTGGTGTAAGTAAGTTACTGTGCCGTGGGTAAACAGAGAAAATGATTATGCAAAAGTGCTTTTACATTGTACTTCCAATTACAACCCCTGATTATCAGTTGCTGAAGGTGGTGACCTCAGTTCTGGTTTTACACCTGGATTCACAATCCAAATGATTTTTGAAACTGACTTAGCAGCTGACTTTCCACTGGAGCCTGCAAAGCCCTTTGGAAGTTTGATGTTTAGCCTGGGGGGCTCCATATCAGGTGTCACTCAGGACCGTGTGAGTGAGAAGGGTTTGAAGCAGACTGCAGAATTTCAGTCACTTCAGTGAGGGGCACTGAGGTAATCTATACTTCCAGAAAGAGGGAAAACATTTGAGACAAGATTTTGCTGCCAGTTCCTACACATTCACGGAGGACATAAAATTTTTAAGACCACTGTTTTCACTCCCTTTGCAGAGTGTTCACAGTGTTCCCTTTGCAGAGTTTTCACTCCCCCAGCACTCCACAGATGAAGTACAAGCACCTGAAGGAACGTCCAGGTGCCAACCAGGGTGGTACCCTTTTCCAGAGTGGGCAGCAGAGGGCACTGAGCACTGCTCTGTTGTAACTGGACAATAAAGCTGGTTATAAATAGCTGTGTCTTGGGGCACACGAATCAGTCTAAACCATGAAGAAGTAAAAGTGGGGGATTTGTACTGATTTTAGGCTCTGTGCACACAGTTTTGCTTTCATATAATTGCCATTTCAGATCATTGTAATTCATCAGCATGAACCTTGGAAGACACCTCAATTTCACTGCAGCTTCTGGAGCTTTACCAAGGCCAGGGCTGGGGCTCTGCCTGTGACATCACACAATGACTCACTGCAGGCTTGCAGCCACTGTGCAGAACAACACTGGGGACCTGTACATGGACACCTGAGGTAGCTTGTTACCAAAGCCTGAGACTTTTCTATAGTGATCAAAGACTTCTCCTGCCCTGGAGATAGAGTTCAGAAAAAAAAAAAAATTGCCCATAATAGTAAAGATATTAGTTTCAGGAAAAAAAAAAGAGAAGTAATACTTAGCACCAGGAGAAAAGCAATTACTCTCGCCCAGGTTGAACAGTACTTTATTATGTTCTCCTGAAGTACTCCCCTACAGATTTAAAGAGCCTTAATACATCAGCCTACACAGCTGAACCTGTGGCAGAATTTGTATTTAGTTCACTGCACATTTTGTTCCTTAGACTGTATTATTTCCCTAGCATTCCTACATTTAACTTTCTTTTTGCACCTAGTAAAAAACAGACTTGACAATAATAAATCAAAACCTACTTAGAACTTCATTATTACAGGTTTCTTTCGTATTTTTTTACATTTAAAATTTTTTTCCTCTTAGGCAGGCACCAAAAGACAAATTAAATTTAAGGTGCAAGACACCTCCTTTCTTTAAGGAGAATGATTTACTGAAACTGATTCAATTCTTACCTGGCACAAATCCATTGATTTGTTTCTTTGGTCCCTGAGAAAACGATTGGTTAGAGATGTCTGCATCCACTGAGAGAATTGGTTGATTTCTGGCAGTGGCTTTCAGGGTGCTCTCTGCAGAGTTTTCCTCTGAGTGTTCAGTCAGTCCTGCAGTTCTTTGCTGGGTAGTGCCAAGAGCTGCATGTGTCACCGTCTTCCGACCCGAGCTGACTGTCGACAGAAACGAAAATTTTTGTACAACGTTGAAGGGAATGGAAGTGTTCTTAAGGAAGACTCTCCAATATGGGCCTTGAGGCAGAGTAAACAACTTCCTCAGGTTCACATGTATGATGAAATGTGACTCACAGATACCTAACCACTGCTCACAAGAGTACACTCATGACCCCTACAGTGAACTCCAGCAACTAGAATATAATGGAAGAGTGGTTAGACGCTGTGACCATTCACCCTCTGATGGTTTTTGTTCACTTAGCTGAGCATGGGCACATGCTGAGGGATGACTAACGAAAGCAAACAGCACGATGGTGAATCACCTGGTTCCCCTGCATGCCCACAGCATTTCAGATTCGTGCAAGGTGTGTAACAGCACTGCAAAGGGTACCTCTGAGACACCCTTTCAGATAGACACCATGGTTCTTGTTTCCAGAGTCATCATGCAAGTGAAAAACCAATCTTTTAACTGCTGAACACAGAACCTGTCACTTAGGGACCCTTGACAGTTTTAATATGCTTTGAAGAAAATTTCTGAGCACCTGCTGTATGTGGATATTAAACCTTCCCATGTGCTAATTCTGCTTACTCACAGGAACTGCTTGCTACCAGGGAGAGAGGCCACAGAAGCGGCATCATCCCCCTTTGGTCATTGAGGCTGTGGTTACTTCCACAATTTACTGTGCCACTGTGCCCTGGCACACTTACGATTCTGGCAGAAAGTCTCGTCTGATCCATCAGGACACTGTCTCACACCATCACACGCAAACGTGATGTCAATGCAGCAGCCATCATCGCAGATAAACTGGTAGCGAGAGCAAACCCCAACACAGGCTGTTGAGAAACAATTCCCAAATTACCAAATGAGAAATCCAAGTCGTAAACACTGAGTCAGTGACTAAAATCTGCAGCACTGAGGAAAAAGCAAAACCATGCTATGTAAAGAAGCACCATGAACAAGGCAGAAAGTCCAGACTCAGCTGTATGATGTCATATTGACACAGAAGCAAATATAGGCAGTAGCTGTTCCTGGCACCTTCCTCTCTTGCCTGGGAATCTCTTTACTACAGGAATATTCAGCCTGGAGGCTGTTGCACCTTACACCTTGTGCAGCACCCTTACAATGCTTTGAATTTTGCTGGCCTAAGCTGAAAGGAGATCTTCCTAGGCTTAGAAGATGCAGGACAGTCCTGAAAATAAATAAATTAAATCTCTGTAGCTGTAACTGCATACCTCCAACACATAATTCATACTACATATCCATTCTGTATTTCTGACAATATGTTGTTTTACATGAACACATATGGACTATATGGGAGCTTTCATGGCATGTTTTCTGCAACCCAATTAAAATACTCAAAGAATGCTCATCATTTGTTGACATCAGCAATCCAGTGACTTCAATACAGTACAGACCAGAATAGGACTAGGTCATGTTCTCACAAATGACTTTCACCAGAAAGAACTGACTGCTGCCTGCTTTAACATTTAGATTCCCCTGGAAATGGAGAGTATCCCTGGATGTTCCATTTTGCATACTCAAAGCTTTCCTGAAACCCAGTCAGATCCTGTAACTACCAAGTGTTTACATCCGTGCTTTTGTCTTTTCAACAGCAGTGTAGTTCATCACTTTGTAAAGCACTATCAAGTTCAGTGTTTGATTAGTGTCCTAAGGGCAAATCGATTTGCATGAGGGAGTCACAGCCTCTGGTTGTTATCCTGCTGTGTACCAAACATTGCACCACACTAAGGGAAGGATGCCAGGAATGCAGACAACTGTTTAAAACCCCTAAAATCCGAAAATGCATCTCCTGAACTTCAGCACTAGTAATAGCATGGATCTTGCATGTATTAGGGCATCAGGGACTGGTTTAACTATAGCAGTAGCACTTGAATTGCTAACGTAGCTGGGGAATTAGAAAAATAAAAAAGACAGCAAATCCCCTATGTGCTCCATACAAAAGATACCCCAGATACCCACAGCAGCAAATAAACAAATCAGCAAACCTCTCTGGCTGCCTTAGCTGAATTAAACATTAATGAACACAACTCTATCATCCATTACTGGAACACAGGCATTATTAAGCAGATTTTTTTGTAATACCAGCTTATTGCCACAGGGACTACCCTCTCACAGAGATATTGTGCTGGTGCAGAGCAAGATTTTCCCTGGTTCTGCTGAACATGGTGATAGTACTATTTAACTTTTACTTTGAGCCAGAGCAGCAGATTTGCACTAGCAACTTGTTAATTACAATGTAATTAGAAGTTACTACATTTAGAAGCAGGACTGACAGCCACTGAAATCTAACTTCCTTTCTACCTTTTATGCTTTTTACCTGTTTCTGAAGCTCAGAGTTTAAAAATGATGGGTCAGTTCCAGTTTCAGTATCCCCAGTAGCATAAGGCTTCAATAACAACCATCAGACAGAAAAACTTAAATGCATTAAAACAAAAGACCATGCCAACTTTTAGACTACAGATGCAGGTCAGTATTATTATTAGTCTGCCTCAAACATACTATTAAGTAATTTTTATGGGGTTTTCCCTATAGCACAAGCCCTGTCATATTGCCCACACCATCTGACTGTTGCAATGCACCTGATACCTGTGTCAGGATTTCACTTTTCCAACCCTTCATGCTTATTAGCTGTATAAGGACAAACACTCAGTGCCTGGAAGTATTATTGCTCTAATGGGCAAGTGATGCTTGCTTGTTTCCTCACTTTGAAAGAGTGATTCAAAGCTGAAAGAGACGTCATTATGTAATGAACAAGGGCAAAATAAAACATGGGAAACGGAGAATAACATTTTTGCCTCTATCAAGACTCTTGCTCTGCTCTGAATACCATACCCTGGTTGTCACAGGGGCAACAGCTCCTGTCATTTTCTCACCTGCTGCAGAATGAACCATGGGCAGAATGGTCACAGAGACGTTGTCAGAGCTCTGCTGACCCGCAGTGTCTGTCACCATTAGCTGGAAAATATACCCGCCTTCCTGAATGTGGGACAGTTTCAGTGTTCCTGGTTGTGGTACCTGAGTAAAGACACACAGTAAAAAAACCATACTGGCACAATGGATCCATCCATAACCTTTTAGGAATAAGGAGCTCATCATGCAGATTAAATACTTCTCTGCAGTCTAGCTAGCCTACTCAAGCATGTATTTCAGCTTGTAACAATTGATCTCTTTTTTTTGCATCCGTTCGTAAAAAACCCACACTTAACATTTAGGTAGTATTTTTCATGATACATTCAGTTACCTGGAGCTGTGGATCTCAGCATTGGAGAACAAACAGACACATACATTTAACTCAAATTTTGAGTAATTAGAAATGTAGCTTTAGAGGATAGGCAGTAAAATAATGGCCTTTTGCTCTCCACTCTTCTACCATTATAGAAGAGTGTATTGATAAACACATTTTTTCTCTCAGTGAAAAAATTTCCTAAGTGAAATTTCTTTCGTTTTCTATTTACATGAATGCGCTCAGTTATCTGATCAGACTGTTGATCCTCCTGATGGAGCATATGACCCCTTAGAATTTTATTCTTTAGTGTATTAAAGAAATTATTATGCTCTAAAAGACACCTGCTGTTGTTCACTATGATTGCTGGGAGAGGAAATGTGGTATTTAAAACTCATGAGCCATGGAGTCCAAGTCTCTTCCCAGGGCAGAGCCAGAGAAATGCCACTGACTTCTGAATATGCCACCACTCCTCCCAGTGACCTCTGTGCCTTCCTTTTTACCTTCATGCTGCCCTGAAGGATGCTGGCCTGTGTGTGCTTTCACAGAAACTTTGGCTCAAAACAGATAATCAGCATTTTAAAAAACCCCAACCCATTACTGTCCCTAAGTGTCCAGGAGCTGTGCAGCTACAGCGTGGGGGTAGCAATCAGAGAAGCAAACTATCTAAAAAGCAATAATCAGTCACAATAGAAAAAAAAAAAAGGCTTCGTTCTACAATATAAGATCTCTTTACAGTAGTCCTTCCCCCTCCTCTGCCTTCTATTTATTCTTTGGTACATAAGAGCAATGCAACAGCTGCCTTTTATCTTACTTAAACACACTCCCATTCTCCCTTGTAGCCATGGATTCATACATTATTCTCAAAGAATAAATGACATGAAATCCAGTGACTTCAGGGCAGTAACCAAAGCACTAAAGACATCAACCAAAGAATGCATGAAAAAAAATCACAGTTATTAATTCAACTCTAAAATTTAAATTATCATGGCTAATCACCAGGGTACATATCTGTAGGAGAAATCCCTGCTCATTTGAACTCAGTGGAAAAGTATTTATTTAAGCATAAATGTGTGTCAAATTCATATTCTGTTAACAAATATGTAGAAGCCACCAAGGTTAATGTGGATTTTGCAATTTTAAATAGATATAAGATTTGTCTCTATTTTATAGTGATTTTGAATAATATTAAAAATATAAACTTTAAATTTTTAAATTTAATTTTTAATTTTTGTCCTACTCTATCTTACTAAATCAAAGATTAATTTAAAAATCATTTAATTGCTCTTTAAAGAAAATAATGCTGCAAGGGGTTAGATTAACAAGTCTTTGATAATAAAGTGCTCATTATATCCAGCTGATACCTAGCAACTATTCCTAAAGTCTCATTTTGGTTCACACTCTCTCACCTTCACATATCCTTCCTGCTCTAGGTGGAGTTCCCAGTGTGCCCTGGATATTGTGGGCTGTGAACAGACTATGAGTAGAGTCTGTGGATTTGAGACATTTTTCCTTTCTTTTCCTGCTGATCTTAGGGCATTCACTAAGAAGGCTAAGACAAAGATTCCCTCTCTTGACGGTTAATTTTAAACTGAAACCAAAGTGCAGCAGAAAATGTATGGATAAAATATCTCATAAGGTCTACATCACACATTTCTTTGTACCTTCTCCATAAGCACTGACAGGAGACTGTTGGTGAAAATTCTTTATTACTTTTAGTAAGTGAATTACTGAGGGGTCTCTAATTGGGGTGACAGAAGCTGAAAACCAAGTGTAGTGAGTACAAACAAAGCAGAGCTCAAACACAGTAGAGTATTATCATCTACTTGTTTGCTGCTGGCTGTCCCATGCCATCCAGGATAGGGATTAACTGTGTAAGCCACTAGAAATAATCACTGGTACAAACTCCCCAGGGACACGGGGTAGTCTCCTTCACTTGAGGTCTTCAAGATGTGATTGGACAGACAAGTTAATCTCATTGAGGCTCCCTGTCCCACAAACAGTTGGACCAGATGATCTTTTGAGGTCCCTTCCAACCTGGGCTGCCCTACATTTCTGAGAAATAAACGTTTGAGTTGTACAGGCATCCTAATTTTGGTGCCTGGCAGACATATTTGAATATATTTAATATTTTTAGCTGTACATTTAAAACTTGAACACAACAGTCTGGAAGTAACTGGCCACGGGGGGGACTGCACATGTACCTGCATTTCAACCGATGAGTCGCCCTGCAGCAGTGTCCACTCATAGTGCACAATTCCATGGTCATCGGAACTTTCTCGGCCATCCAAAAGCACCCAGTCCACAGGTGACTGCAGCACAATGTCCTGGCCTGCCTTACACTGTGGAGGCTCGTCATATTCTTCTTCTTCAATAAAAAAAGAGAAGATCAGTTATTTATGAGGGGAGGCTGAGTGCTTTTTATATAAAACACATTTGTTTCTTGGTTAAGGTATTGTTTCACGATTTGCAACTTCCTGAAAGAGGAACGTGTTCATTAGTACACATTTTGTTAAGCAAAGTAGTATCTGCTCCAATTTTAGTTAATTGTCCTATGATGTACCATGATGTCCTATGATGGCATAGAAAACCTCTCTAGGTACTTGGATGCTTCAGCAATACAGCAAACAGGATTGTTACCATCAGTGTACCTTTTTAACCTGAACTAAGGAAAACAGGTTTAAACATGACTTACATACAGATGGCAGTTAGAGCACCCTTTTTATACCTTTTATAGTACTCTACATAATTCAACAGGCTTCTAGTCCCTGTTTATAATACATCATTATAGGAATGAAAGACTTATTTAGCATAAGTTGGCACTCTGATGAAGCACTGCACATGATGATTAAAAATCATCAGAGACCACCAATTTTAAGTGTCTCATTTAAGACTTTCAAAGCTTGATTTTCAGATTATTTAGGATTTTTAGCATTTTGCTGTATTCAAAGTACAATCCTTATTGATTAAATTTGTGAGTACTAACTACTTCTGCCAATCAGACCACAAGACTTTGGATTAGACTAACAAAAGTAATGATCTGTTAGGTGACACAGGCTGTCAGAAGTGGTTTAAGTCATTTATTCCGCAACCTTCAGGCAGTGCAGGGAAGAGAGAGGGATAAAATCTGGTTCTAAAAGTCAGTATTTAAGAACTTTAGCCGCAAGATTGTATCTTTCTGCAGTTCCTCACTCAAGTTTCACTCCTTCTCCGGGCACCCTGAAGTGCCAGGGTGCTCTTTGCTCTTCAATGCCTGCAAAGGATACCCTGTAAAGGATATTGATGTTATGCTCAGAAAAGCAATTACTGAAGACAAGGCTGTAACTTCACCTTGTGCAGGCAGAGCTGCACAAGGAAAGGTGCTTTCCCATCAGTGTAGGGAATTTTCCTTGGACGTGCTCTTCAACAGTATCAAGAATGCGCTTGAAGCCTTGAGGCTCACGGGAGCAGTGGGACAGCTGTTTATCTCTGACTGAACAGCAAAATTCTTATTTCTTGTTTTTGTCAGTATCAGATAAGGCATAGAAGATTTCAAGGCAAATGCCTGAAGTTAGGAAAACATACAAATAACTGAAAACTGGTTCTAATAATAGAAAGTATGAAACAGTTCTTGCTCATCCAATGGCACAGGAAGCCCTGCCTACTTTGTACACACTCGCTTCTCAAAACCAACCTTGTTTAAAAAGCAACATCCAGGTGTAAAAAGCCCCAAAAACTCATTGTTAATAAACACCATCATTATGGTGCCTGGGCAACTTTATTTGATATAAATGACTTACGTATAGTCTTCACACAATTATTTACTTTACAAAACTCTGTCAAAAAGAGACCGACCTGGGTCTCAAGCAGCACAGCCCAGTCTCCTGCTTCTACCTGGGAAAGGGGTTTCATGTCACCTGTCTGGCTTAAATGACTTGATCAATGCCCTGCAGAGGCAGAGACAAGCCCCACCTTCCCTAAGCAATAAGGATACGCTCTTCCTGGCCTAACTTTATACTCCAGCAGCATGAGTTTCAAAGGAAGGACCACTTCACGTTGAGTCAGTCACAGCAATTCATGCCAGCCCTTTGTTAAAGATGAGTGAGGGACCACACAGACCTTGGGTCCCAAAGGATGAAGGCACCACCCTTTGCTTGTAAGCCATCAGATCATCTTCAGAAAGGTAAATCAATGGCAAAAAGGAAAATTTGGCCTGATGGAGACATATGGAATGGGAGGAGACAGCCTATTGAGCTGAAGATTCTTTTTCCACAGTAAGGTTTTAAGCAATGGCATGCATGATCCTTAGAGAACAAAACACCTCCAAATCCGGGGAATAAGAAGTCAGCATAAAAAACCAAGGAGGCAAACTCCCAAGAAGCCATTTGCAACCACCACTGACAGGAGTAAAGCACTATCAGCCACATGGCAGCAGGAAAATTATCTCTTAACTTCTGTTTTCAACTTGCATTTAAGTTAAATGTAAATAAGCAGTATGGAACTGATATACCAGGTCAACACTCTGAGATGCTGGAGCTGGCTGCTCTCTAGAAAAAGGAGTGAAACACTTTTTTCTTTGGGAGGGAACACAATAGGCTTTTTTTTTGTTCTGCTTTTTATTTATTCTGCTTCCTCCACCCTTTATACAGACTTGTCCTGCCAATAATGAAGCTTCCAGCTAGTTGTCTGAACGAAGGCTTTGTTAGAAAAAGTCATTTCACTGCCAGCTCCCGAATGTGTTTGGTATTAGTTTACCTTGAATCCTCCCATTGCTCTCATTTGCTCCCATCTTAGAGATCACTGGATCTCAATGCTCAGAAATATTTTGGAATTATGAGGACACCACATCTGTGGATAAATGTTGGTTTCGTATTATCAGAAAGAAAAGAGCAGAAGACTCAAGAACAAAGGACTCTGAAAGAACAACAACAAAAAAAAATGGAACAGCTAAAATGTGATCCCCTCATGGAAGAAAATCTTGAAATGGCAAGTTCTTTCCTAAATTTCCTAAACTCATTCATAGGGTGACGGAAGGGAAAAGAGATGTGCCCTCATCATCCTGTTGTCCAGATTCTTTTTTCAATGTAATTCAAGAATGCACTGGTAACAAAACATCAGAGCAAAATAATTCAATCTTAATTTTATCTCTCCTGGTCTATGTCACAGCTGACATGTTTGAATAAAAGTTCATTCTCCTTTGTGGCTTTGCTTCAGCTCCAGTGTAATTGCATTAAGAAATCATAATCCCCTGTTTCCAATACCACCATCACCGACAAGGCAGACTTTTAAATAAAACCAACAGGATACAGAGCAACTTGCAGACTAGGAATTGAAATTGCCTTGCAAGTCCTGTGCTGATAGTCACAAAAGCTGCCAAAAAGGCAAAGCATTTAAGAATTCCAGAATTCAAGAACTCAGGGAATTCAAGATTTCTAGTAGGTAGAGCATCATTTGTACAATATATTATTTATATTGTGCCATAACTGCACCCTACATTAGTTCCAGGTTTTAATAGAATTAAGGCAGTTCAAAATGAAGCCTAATTCTGTGTGACTTTGATGTAAAATCTCATCTTAAGCCTTCTATCATGCAAGTGCATACAGACTTACAAAACACAATTACCCCAAAGTTGCTACATAAATAACACTGTGAAACTAATACGTCTCACGTTGAAAATATCAAAATCACACCTTGGGTTTTTCTGGTACCTTAAGCTTGCCTCATCTCTACTGCCATAAGATCCTTCCTATAGCTCTCTAATTTACCTGCCCATGCACTTTGCAAAAAATATTTAGGCATCATAATGCCTCTACAAATCGAGCCCCTGCTCTTTCCTATTTCCAGGGGATTCTCGCTGACATTCTCATGAAACATGCAGGACTGAATGGACCTCAAGCCTGAGGTCTCCCCTCCCAAGAGAGCAGTAACAGCAGGCACATCTGGGCACTGCTTTCATCCACACCAACACCAGGTCTTCTTCCTGTTGCACGCAGTGACTAATTTACTTCAGATGAGATCTATCGCTGACTAAGATGCAGATGACATTTGGGAAGGTATTGTCCACAGAGATAATGAAATGAACTCAATATTAGTTAGGATGAGACTGTTTAACAGCAGGACATTGGGAAAGGCAAGTAAATTCTTTGAATCAGGTGCTGGGAAACAGATTCCAAATTTAGAAATCCAGATTTGTTTTCATCTACAGCTGCTTGCTCTGGATTATGTTGTTCTTAAATATCCTTCAGAGCTGAACAAACTGCTGCTTTTGATGCGGCTTGGTTTCCAGCACTTATGGAGAATGTCCATGCTGTCTCTGGACTACTGGTGAGCTGTCCTTGTCTTCTTCCATCTAGCTCTCGAGTTCTTAAGCAGGAAAAATCTTGAATTAAGTGAATAAGAAGCTGTCTTAGGCAATGACATTCGGACAGCACCCCCAAGAAGAAGGGGTGCTTGCTCTCAGGCTACGCACCAGGTTATGGCATAGCTGGGACAAGCACTTCATGCTTTCCAAGTTGCCCAATACGCACAGTTCCTGGGGATCTGGGACTTCTCTTGTTCCCCAGGGAGTGCAGGGCCAGTGAACATGCACATCCCACTGTCTGGCTCCCAGCCACTGGCTGGCTGGCACAATGCCCTGCCAAGGGCTCTGCAGAGGCAGAAGTGTTGAGGGATGGGCTTCCTCAAGCCCAAACACCCCCAGAGCCCTCACACCCTCACAGAATCAGTCAGGTCGGAAGGGACCACAGGGGTCATCTGTCCCAACTTCCCTGCTCAAGCAGGGTCGTCCCAGAGCACGCAGCACAAGACTGTGTCCAGATGGTTCCTGAGCATCTCCAGTGAAGGAGACTCCACAGCCTCTCTGGGCAACCCGTTCCAGTGTGTGGTGACCCGCACAGTGAAGAAGTTCTTTACGTTCAGGTGGAATTTCCTGTGCATCAGTTTCTGTCCGTTGCCTCTTGTCCTATTGCTGGGCACCACCAAGAAGAGCCTGGAAACATCCTCTTGGCACTCCCCTCTCCCCTTCAGATATTTATACACGTTGGTAAGGGTCCCTCGGGCACGGTCGGGCCGCCTCTCTAGGACCAGGGAACCCAGCCGAGACCCACGCCGCAGCCCGGCTCTCCTCGCCCCGTCCTCCCGCCGGCACCCCACGACCCGGGAGCGGGTTCCCGGCGCCGGGGCAGCCGCACGGACAGCGCACGCTCCCCGCCGGCGGCGG
>VYXC01003864.1:62347-110812 GCA_013397175.1 Platysteira castanea | reverse complement strand
CCCAGCGAGCGCGGCGCGGGGAGGCGCCGGCCCCGCCCGGCTGCACCAGGCGGAGCGGCCGCGCTCAGCACCCGCCGCCCGAACAGCTCCGGCGGGCTCCGCCCCGGGACCGCCCCGCACGGGGACTCTCCGTCAGGAGCCGCAGTGACAAGGAGTAGAGGGCTCAAACTGAAAGAGGGGGATTCTCGGATTTACCTTAGAAAGAAATTCTTTACTGTGAGGGTGATGAGACACTGAAGCAGGTTCCCCAGAGAAGCTGTGGGTGCCCCATCTCTGGAAGTGTTCAAGGCCAGATTGGATAAGGCCTTGCACAACCTAGTCTAATTGAAGGTGTCCCTACCCATGGCAGGGAGTTGGAATAAGGCGATCTTTAAGGTCCCTTCCATTCTGTGGAAGCCCTTAATATTCTACGATACTATGACTCTACATGGGGAGATGACACCTGCAAATAATCAGGGTTGGGTGGGGATCACTGAAACTGCTGGTGGTTCTCTTCACCTGAAGAAACAAACAAACAGACAGAAAGGAAATTGCAGCAGACTCATCGCATTTCCATTCAGAAGTTACAAAAAAAAGAAACCCAGTAGTCAAAAACATAATGCGTAAAGCTGTGACCACTTGACTTGCAAAAAAAAAGAAAACTCAGACAGGATCTTAACCACCCAAAACAATGGTGAAGAACTCTCCGTTCGAGCTTTTGAAGTCTTTGCAAAATGTGTTTCAGAGAAATACTTCCAATTAAATTAATCAGTTTTACATCTGTCACAACTTCTGTTTTATCATGAAATTAATGCTGATTCTGTGACACAAATTAACAAGGGTATTATCTCTGAAAATCAGCAGTCCTTCAAAACAGCTGCTTTGTTATTTTCGTCAGATGCATGGAGCCTCAAAGTGCTGGAACGGCACATTGAGACCTGTCTACCAGCACTGAGAAACATAAGCTTGCCAGTAAATGTAGAGAGGTGGTGATGGGTTTTGAGCTGTGTACAAAAGGCTGTCATAACAGGTCAAGTGATAGCTCTGTGTTTTCATTTTCATTTGGTTCATTCTTCCAAGCATCTTTAATCACAGACTCATACATTTCTTAAATTACTGGAAAAAGCTTAATAGCTGCATCAAAAATATCATTATGTCAGGATGCTTAGAATAAGTAGCAAAAAAAGGACATAATAGGAATGGTTTTAAGACATCTTTGTACTCCTTCATATTTTTGGCTTGTTTTAGGCCATGTTCCCAGCATAACTCAGAATTGCCTCCAAAACAAATCCACTTTAATATTCTGCCATTGCGAAGCCTTGGGTGTTGCCCAGGAAATTCACATGCAGCTTGTACTTTGGATTATGATTCCTCCTCCTCCTCTCCCAAATCACAGGACTGTAGTTCAGTGATTCATTGAAGCATGTTGGCCTGTCAGCAGTGCAACTGTTGAAGATTGATTTTTCTCTGGCTACATGTTCTGTGGGTTTTCTAAAATTCTATAAATTGTATTTTTGACACTTTCAATTTCCCATCAATTTAAGTTGAAACTGATCAATACATTCAAAGATTATAGGAAGATGGAGGAGCTAGACAGTAAGATGATATAATGCCGATTTGCTTTGAAAATAAACTGCCACAATTTTATTTTTAGGAATATTTTGGAGAGGTGATCAATCTATTCATAACAGAGGTACTGCCTGTGAAGCACTGAGGTGACACTGTGGTGAGGTGACTGTGAAGCTAGAGGTGACACTGGTTTGCTGCTGCTCTGCTATTGTACCCTCTGATACCACTTTTGCTTCCAGAATATAAACCAAAATAAAGCTCATGCCAGCATTGTGCATATTGAAGTTGGCAGAGGAAAAAATGCACCAGGTCATCCCTTCTCCGAGGCATCGAAGATTTGGAACTACTCTGAGCAGAAGCTCCCAGTTCTGGATCAGCACACAGCCAGCGCTGGTTAGTGGGGGCCCATTTACAGGGCTCAGAGGGTCGCTCATCCCACCATCCTTGTTGTATCCAGTTCTACCATAAAGGGGTCCCTGGCTGTCAGTCCTGGGGACACTGAAGCACCAGGTTCTTGCAGAAAACATAAAGAAAAATAATCACTTTCTGACGCTTTATAGTGAGGAAGCTGTGGTTGGAAGTTATCTCCAAGGAGAGTAGACTCTTCTTCGAGCAGGTGAGCATTTAAAAGGTAAAGAAGGTTATGGCTAAAGGGAGGTCACAGTCCTGTTGTTTTGCTTCAGTGTCACATTTACCAGTTTGAAGGTTTGTAGGACGTCAGAACATCTTCCTGATTTGGGATAAGGATGACATGCTTACATTTTTGCATGTAACTGTTGACACCACCCCCAGATTAGCTTCTTGAGCAAGAATTTCTAAGTGCAGCAGGTTTTTTTTGTACTGATGCTGGAGCAGAACTTGTTTTGTTGCCTAACTTTCTTGATTCAGATTGTGTATGTTTGTATGTTGTTACTCTGGCCTTGAGAGAAAGATGGCATTTGTAGTCATGCTGAGCTTTTTTCAGAAGGTGGCAGCAGCTTATTATGTATATAAAACAGATTGCTGCTAGACATCAATGTCTGCCTAAAGGGAAATCATAGATTCATAACTACTTATACTTAATTTCCTGTTTCTTTACTGGTTCATTGTTGTGAGTGCCTCAGCTTTTCTCTGGGTTTTGGAGTTGCGAATCAAAACTAATAGTTAGTTTATAGTAACACTAAAAATATTTTATTCCTGTCTCTCATCAAACTGAAGTTTTGGGATGGCTCATTTTCAAGCAGAGGGCCTTAGAAATTCATAAAAGTATTTGCCAGGTTTTAGGGTTTTTTTTTCCTTTTCAAAGAATACATGCATGTACCAAAGTTTATTGTCCGAAATGACCACTTCATCAGGCATGGGACAGCTAAAGAGACTGCTTGATTTCTTTTTCAGAAGTGGAGATTAGACTACACGTATATTCTTTACATCCAAACAATACCTGGCAAAGTATATAGGATTTCAGAGTACATGAATATTCATGTTTCCAACCATCTGTTGATTAGTTTAAATCTCTATTCATATTCAAAATTCATAAAATAGCTGAAACTATGGGAATAAAGTCTGAGTGCATCTGCTTTTCTCTTCCTTTAGTTAATTTTTTTCCAAGGTAACCAAACAACAGGGATTAAAAAAGCAGGGGACAGAAAGGCAATGGAGTATGATGAAAAGAAATGGAATATGTAGAAAGGGAGCAGGAAGAAAAGGCAAAGTTATATCTAGGCTTCCTCATCTGAAGTGCTTTCTTATGGAGTCATGTGGTTTGTATTTTTTTTGTTGTTGTTGGAATATGTGCTCGGAAAAAGAAACATGTCTTCCTTTTCATTTGATGTCTTCCAGACGTTCTGCAAACAGTAAACACATAATGCAAATGTTATCTGCAGAAAGCGTGTTGTCGGCATGATGTTATCATCAGACACATTTTCTCTGCTCCAGTTTGCTTGTGAGAATCTGTCGAGTAAACACCCATGATAGATACAAATCAGCTCAGATGCTGGAGTGGATTGCTGATTGACAGCTGAGTGCGAGCGATTTGCTCACGAATGAGTTGAAGTGATAATCTTTTCTTTGCAGCTTAAAGATTCAGGTTTCCGACTGTGAGAGTAAGAGGAGTTCTGCATAAATAACAGAGGATAGAGTGGTAAATGTTAGAAGTGGAGGCGGAGGAATTAACTCAGGTATTGAACTCAGGGGTTTTGTTTGGTCATTTTTTAATATTTCACATCCCTCTCAATCAAAATTGTGTAATGCTGTGGTACCAGTGTTATGAAAACAGCAGGAGGAATAATTTTTCAAATTCCTAAATGAAAAACATAAATGTTATCATGAAAGTGCTTCATATCATATTGATTTTATGAACATCCCATAGTGATGCAAGTTAAAAAGGTATGACTGGTTCCAGCTTGAGATGGTTCTATTTCAGGTATGGTAGACTGTTTTGCTTGCCCCCTTAGAGGAGAGAAAAATAGCCAGGTCCTCTCTTTGGAATGTGTTTGAGTGCGTATAATTGTGCTTGTCTTTCTACTGCTGTATTAAATATCAGTGTGCTAAAAATGAGAGCTCTCCTGATTGATGAAGTGGAATATTATTAACAACCCCTCCTCCTTTCTATATGCCTGACTGCATTTGTGCCTGACACAAAGCAAGTATTTTACTACAAAACTGTGAAGGAGACAGATAATGAAAAACAGGCACGAGATTGCATTTTAGAGAACCTTCCCCACGAGCAGCAGAGGTAAGGATGGGGCTGAGACATCAGGTGATCCCTTTAATGTTACGTTCATACGTGCTGCGACTGCTTCTCTGCCCGGATACTGCATAATTGACTGCACAGCATTTGCCAGGCACCACGTGGTGTCAGCACACATACTCTGACGGCAAAAGCGCTGGGGCTCTGCTACTGAGATAAACATTCTAAAAACATAACGGAAACCCCTCCCTGTAAAGAACAAGGATGGGTAGGGGTGAGAAAAGGGGAGCCATTTCTGTAAAGCGAAGTTATTAGTAGTGTTTATTAACTGGTGTAAGGTGACATTCCCTGTGAGAAGAGGTCACATAACGATCATGCTCCTTGCTGCCTGCTCCTAAGTCATTACTAGGGTGAACCGACTGTTTCACCAAAATCAAAATCAGGCAGGGTAAAAAGAAAGGTAGGGTAAAGCTAAGCAAATAAATCCTAGTATTGCTGACAGAATAATACCACTCTTACCACACATCTTTGCTGTATCTTGCAAAAACACATCTCTTTTCAACTTGAATCCACCAAACACTCCTTCAGCGCCCTTCTGGTCACTGCAACAGCAGTGGCAGCTGCTTCTTGGGGCATTAAAGCTGTAAAACTGCAGTCTGAGTGATGAAGGACAGTTGTTTAAAAAAATAATAAAATACTTCTCTGAGAAAGGGTTAGTTAGTGTTAGAGCTGCAGATTTTTACCTAGAATTTCAGCCAGTTCTGTAGAAATAGGTTACCAATGATTTACAAACAGTAAAAACCTAATTTAACAGAGAGAGCCCAGGGTAAGATAGGAGCAGAAAGAGTAGTTTGCCTTGTAAATAGCATCATTAGGAGGGGAACAGTTGAGAGCATGAAGATGAATCAGTGTTATGCATTTTTTTACAGCCAGCATATTATAACCTTTGAAGGCACTGCCTGTCTGTATTTGTACTGGAGCAGAACAAGTTATGGTCCAAGGTGTTAGCCAAACAAAGATTTGTATAAGCTATGTCCACCAGTCATTGAAAAAAATTCCTACTGCATATTCAAAGTGTGGAAAACTATTTCATGTACTATCTAAACATACATAACTGACAGCCCAAATCCTTTATTCTTGGGTTTTGGAGGTTTTTTTTGAAATGCATGAAGCTTTGATATGCATAAAACTACAAAGGATAGCTTCCCGGAAGAAAAATATCTAGCTGAAAAAATTACTCATTGCTATTTCAGCCATGGATTCTTCTGCAGCACAGCATGGTGATAAAAATCAGTTGGGTAATACGCTCATGATTAGTGAGTCAATGGGAGCTGGTGGCAGCCCTGACGCTGATCAATAATGTCAAGATTTTGAAATGGGTTACAAAATAATAGCGGGCTCTGCAGATGCCACCAAATTAGCAAATATATTGGATGTAACCATCAACACTCCCTCTTCTGTAAGTAATCCCTCATGAGTTTCATAAAAAGGACAAAAAGAAGCCAAATAGTTGGTCACTGGGAGCAGTTTTATATGGAATTCTTCATTTATGCACTCTATATTTAGTATGCTCCTCTTACATGAAAAATTTTGAACTTCTCATGGCTTCTTCCTTTTTGGCAGTTTCCAAACTCTTTGGGAATGTTTTGCAATGGCAGCAGGTCCTTTGTATCCTGATTCTACAGGAAAACAGAAATATAATGATGATAATGTTTAATTTACTGGCAACAGTAAAAATCACGAGCTGACTGGACAGCTTGATCTACACTGAAAGGAGTCAGTTTCTTTCACTCCATTCTTTTTAAGGCTTCCTTTTAACCTCCATTTCAAAAGACAAAACCTGTAAATTCAAATCTACTTCCATTTTCTTCCAGACTCCTCTGTTTTCTATTCCTTTACTGGGGACATTAAATAATGGTAATGAGTGTAGCAAGCATTGCATATAATTTTAACCCATTGTGTTACAGGTAATAGATCTCTCAGTGACTTTTCTAAAGCAATTTCTTGGATAAAGCTTTGTGTCTTAACACTGAGAATGCATCAGCTGGTTTAATAAATCAGCTAGCACTGGGAAAATGTGCAGTTTGGTTCAGTCAGTCACCTGAGTTGCTGCTTTCCTATCCTTCTACTGTTTTAAGTGCACGAAGCCATGATTAGGTGGAAAGATGATAAAATTTATGTAAAGGAATTCTGAACTTTGTGGTTCAAAAATAGTCAAAGACTGTTCTTAGGTTTTCACCTAATTTTTAATAATAGAAGTGGTAGCTTATCACCTTGCTATGTTGATTTGCCTAGCTAGTATTTTGTCAAAGAAGCAGGACCCATTGTTGTTGTTCTGTTTTTTGCTAAGCCTTCTGTTTTAGCCTTGGAGTCAGAGATTTTCACACAGTTTCATGTAAATAATGGCCAATATTCATTTTACCGTCTTTTCTGTTTTTCATTCCTTTTGTGATAAGAGAAAGTTTAATGAGCATCCTTTTTCTCCAGTGGGATTGAGGAGGAAGTGACATGTCCTCCACTCCCCTGTGAAATTGAGAATCCTATAAAGTATGATAAATGTAAATAAAGTCTCCCTTTTCCCTCTTTCTGATGAACCTAGCAGGTGTGAAAGTTTCCTTTATTGTGTCCTTTACCGGCGCACATTGTATTTTTCTGTTGCAGGCATAAAAGATGAACCCATGATAGCTGGAAGCACAATAGTTTTTCTTAGTCTGAAAGTGTACCAAAAAAGATGAGTAGATCCTCTCTCTGTCTTGGAAAGCAGATCACGTAGCTTGTCCTCCCAGCTCTGACGAAAGTCTTCTTCTGGATTAAGTTGTCTTTGGGTCAGATTCAAAACTTGCATCTCTTATTTGCAAATTGGAAATACTAATAGATATCTACAAATGGAGTGCTGCAATAGAAAAATTAATTAATGTTAATAATACATTTTGAGGTCATTGTGTTGAATAATTAAGTGATGCAATTAAAAATATTGTTGTCTGCTTTCTCATTCAGTACAATTTAGTTCCTCTTTTGCTCTTGATCTGACTGTTGTCTGCCTTTGACTTCTGTATTTGGATATCTGTGGGGTTTTTTTTAAGCACTCTGACAGCGCAATTCTAGCAGTTGCATTGTAGGTCACACACAAATCTCTCCAGGTGAAATCAGTGGTGTGGTTTAGTGGTGTTTCTGCTTTGCTACCAGTGGAGAAATGGGTTTTAGGTGTGTCATAACTGGCCTGTTAATTGGAGCACTTATATGAGTTTTATCCCAAGCATTTTACTTCTATCCTCATTAAAAAAGTCTTTCTGGACTTCAAAGCAGAAGGGCTGTTAAATTAACTTAGACAGATGAGAGAGTGGGATTTTCTTTAAATTGGGCTGCAAATCACAGATTTTGTATTGAAGCTTGAGGCAAAATGACTTGAATGCAAATAATCCTCCATGTTATTCCTACTGTTCTCCAGTGTGTGCCTCCGAGGATGCATATGTTTCCTCACAGGTGACAAACTTGGCTAGGCAAATAACACACAGGGTGCCACCATAAAAACTCCCGGTCATTTCTTCTCAGTCATCAGTAATTAAAGTGTTGTCACAGTATATGCACTGTGGTGGGAGAATATTTGCCTTTTGATACAGATTACCCAGGGTAATTGAGCAATGAAGATCACTGGTTGCATTAACCACAAAAGGTCCTAACTGCTCTATAGACTTTATTTCAGGGACTGTAAGTTTCAAAATTTTCCCAGCACTTCAGATATCATTATTATTTAATAAGCACCCATAGCTTGAATACAAATGTGAGCTATTGCATATTACAGTTTCCAAAACTGGCTGGTAATATTACTGAAAAATACTTTTTAAATGCGCATAAATACCTTTTATTACTTCGAATGTGGACTTGAAATATTGTGAAAACAAAAATTTTCTCAGTGTTTCTGCACTTCTTATCTGGGCTAATCTGGAAAACATTTATTTCAGACCCTCAGAAACAACTCCCCTGAAGCTCAGTTATGCCAGGACGTGAAGGTTCCATCAGGTTCATGGTTTGACCAAAGCAGTTTGTGTTTCTTTTAGAGAAAAAGAAAATACTTGGACTTGAGCAATACTGACTTTGTGGTGTGTGTGTGTGTGTGTATATATAAAAAATGTATTTTTTTTAATACAACTATTCTGGGCTGCATCAAAAGGAGTGTGGCCAGCAGGTCAAGGGAGATGATTTTCTCCCTTGACTATGTTCTCATAAAACCTCACCCGTAGTACTACATCCAGCTCTGGTACTCTCACCATAAGAAACATGTGGAACTGTTGGAACGAATCCAGAGGAGGGCCCCACAGCTGATAAGGGCATTAGTGCAACTCCTCTATAAAGACAGGCTGAGAAAGTTGGGGCTATTCAGTCTGGAGAAGAGAATGGAAACCTCATAGCAGCTTTCCAGTATCTGAAAGGGTTCTACAAGGAAGCTGGAGAGGGACTCTCCATTGGGAACAGCAATGATAGGATGAGGAGTAACGGGTTCACACTGAAAGAGAGGAAATTTAGGTTGGATGTTAGAAAGAAATTCCCTGCTATGAGGATGGTGAAGCACTGGAACAGGTTTCCCAGAGAAGCTGCGGATGCCTCATCCTTGGCAGTTTTCAAGGCCACATTGAATGGGACTTTGGGCAACCTGGTCTGCGGAAGTTGTCCCTGCCCATGGCAGGGAGGTTGGAACCAGATGGATTTCAGGGTTCTTTCCAACTCAAACCATTCTATGATTCTATGATTTTATTTGATGAAGTTACTACATTCACACTTAAACCAGACAGTGCTTTAGCCAGTGTAAAGGGCCGTGACTGAACACAGTTTAAACGCGTTGTGGTGTATACTTTTCACCTAGGTGGTTTCTCCATTGAAAATATTGTACGGAAGTTATTTACATCTGAAACTGGGAAACTGTGACTAGAAGTGGTGCAATTCACAGTAAGAGTATTCGATTTGAATCATGAAGCCATTTTAAAAGGCTTTCCCTGCACAGTCAAGTTACTGTGTAGTGCGTATGGGCTTGGCACTTCTGGAGTTGAAAGCCTGCCCATATTTTTATGTCTTCAGCAGCTACAGAAAAGCCAAAGGACTAATCCTGAGCCCATGTCACGAGTGTAATGCTAGCTCCCTGAGTGAGATGTCTTTTGCTGGTAACTCATATTCCTGACTGGAACTCATTCATATTCAGCAGTTACTGAGGTTCTGCTATAGGATATTATGGAGCAACTTGACTGTAGAACGTCATCATTATTATTGTTTGATTGGAAAGCATACGCACACTGCAATAGCTCATTTTGACAAAATTACTGAATTTATTTGCTCTTCTAATCTAAGTGTTGTGGAGTAGATCTTGCTGGATCTCTTCCAGTCAGGCCAGACTTCAACTTCTTGGTGTCTGCCAATATACAGTCTACAAGGGTTCAGATTCCTAATACTTAGGTAAATGCTGGAATGCATGGCTTTTTCTTTTCTCTTCTCCTCTCTCTCTATAAAAAATGAAAGTCTTCCCCAAGGGCTAAGAAATTTGGCTATGTGTGGGACAAGAATCCAAATGTGTTGCTTAGTTAGATCAACCTCACAAATCACACTGTTGGGTCCATCCAGACTGGAATCTGAGGAATTTTCTCAGGTTCTGTATAAACTTCCTGCCAGATGGTATGGAAAGTTTGGATAGTGTGGGGGATTGAC
This sequence comes from Platysteira castanea, assembly GCA_013397175.1. NCBI lineage: Eukaryota > Metazoa > Chordata > Aves > Passeriformes > Platysteira > Platysteira castanea. Next base: position 100,902 of record VYXC01003864.1, on the reverse strand, counting down.
AGTTTATTTGAGAGGTAGATTAAAGTGATAATGGTATGTGCTATAGGGTTTTCTGGTTTTTTTGAACAGCTCTCAGGAAAGTTTATGTGCTTTATTTAATGTTGTTAAAAAAGATCGCTCCTCTAATTCCTTAGCTTTTCCATTTCTATCATTAACTTTTTCAATTCAGAGGAGGCAACAATGTGTTTACTCTCTCGTTTTGGTTTTTTTTCCAAGAAAAGGGGCAGAAGAATAATGTAATTTAATACTTATATGATTAGCAATTTTAACACAGTATAATAATATTTTATTTATGTAACTGTTAATCAACTGTTATTTTCAAGAAAAAGCTAAGTGAAATATATTCAGGTAATTTCTATACTTCATAGATAAATTTTTAAGCTCCTGCAGCAAAACTCTCCTCTCCTTAGTGAAAATACAATTTTTGTGAGTGAGCATCCTCCTGGAAAATAAAAATGATAATAATGTAATATTTTATTTTCAAGAATAGTGCCATTAGCCACTTAATTTTTTAGTTACAGCGTGCATAGCAAAGAGGGAAAGACTTTACTTTTGTTTTGTCAGCTATGGTATTAATAGGGCATTTCAGCTTTGCTTACTTACTTTCCATGAGCTGTTGTTGAAACTTCAAGTCTGAGGATCATTTTCCTGGTGTTACTCCATATTCAGTGTGTCATGAGATGGAATATCATCTCAAGGTAAAGACTGTTTAAAATCTGGGATCTGACTCCATGATGTCTGGGTCTTCCACGGCCTCTGGATATTCTCTCCTAGTCTCTCCATTGGTCTAACACAGAAAGGAATGGCAGATGTGTTGCACATTAAAAATTGCTTAAGCACCTGTAGGCTGTTAGAGAGTATAACACACCTATCCGTAGGCTGGCATTGCCTTTGGTCAAGATACCACTGAGTCATGCATCTATTCCTAATGGGGTTTGGCATCCTGCCTTCTTTTGCACCACGTGCCCCTTGATTACAGCGAATTTATCCTCCTATTCCTTTAAGCTGTTTCAATTATTTATTAATCTGTGTATTGCTTTAAAGAGCTTAGCAATAGCCTGCATGAATACCCAGTATAACTTTCTTCTGTAACAAAGCTGTCAAATCCTCACAATGGATTGCCCAACCATCACCCTGCTGTGCCCCAGCTAGCTCATGGCCTTTCAACATCCAGGCAGCCACACTAATCCAGGCCGCCTTTCCAAAAGCAGAGACACTGGGAACATGCCTACACAACCCTTCAGCTTTAGAATGCGAGAAATAGCATGTTGGTTTTTTGCTTATTTACCTGATAGGGTGTTATTATTTTGCAATTGCGGGATGTAACACTTGTTAGACAATGAGAATAAGGGGAACATCTGCTTAAACAACTTTCACATTCAACAGTTTTTGAAAAATGGCATGAATTTCTTTCTAAGTGAATTCTTTCCATACCTTTGACATCCTGAAGAAAATCCTCAGTGCTGTTCTTAGAGTTATTTCCCTAGGATATCCCAGTTCTGGATCAGGACACTGAGTAAGTGGAGCTTGATCTGTTGGAAGAGTCTGACTCTGCACTTTGAGAGGTGCCTTTAATTTGTACTAGAAATAAATTTGCGTTCCTTACACCCCAAGTCTGTATATTGAATAGTCATTGTGCCCTGTTTCTCTTAAGCAGGACAGAGCCCTTATGAATTTCCTCTCCTTCCCTACACTAGCCAGCATCACACCTCACTTCTCCCAAACAGGACACAACAACTCTACTCCCTTTTGCCCTGCTCTCCCTTCCACTATCTTCTACAGCACATGCCACCAAACAGGACAGACCCTTACAGCCCTTTTCCTTCCTCTGCACACTGGGACCGGCTCTCCCAATCAGATCTCCATGCTTGTGTGCCTCTGTTCTCCCTTTCAGGCCCGTAACTTTCTTCCAGCTAAATGTGATCTGGGTTTAATGTTATTGAAAAACCCCAACCCCTTATTTGATTTAATCTGGTTATGCAAAAAGAGGAGAGAGTGTCCTGGGTGTAAAGCCTTTATTATATTTTGTACAGTGGAAAGTAAAGGAATACATTAACATGCTCGCCAAGGTCATGAAAAGGCTGCGTTTTGCCTCCTTTCCGCAGTAAGGTCCCAGGGCTGTTGCACTATTTCATGTCTAGCTAAGACAAGTTTGTACATCCTTCTGAACTTTGATTACATTAAAATAATGGGGTAACAATTTAGAAATCTTGTTTGATAATTTGCCATACCTTTTATTGAAAAAAATCTTGTGATTCATTTGGGCAATGACAATACAGCACTTTCATCCTGGTCTGCTCTGGAAAGACATAGATTGAGACCAGAGTTTTCTGCATCCCTTTTCCTGAATTGTTTGTGGATCAGGCTTGCCATGGTGTGCAGACTTTCTCAAGAAGACTTTAGTTAAGCCAGACCATCTCCAGCTCAGTCAAGCTGAAGGAAAGGAGCTGAAGCAGCTTAGCCAGGTCTTGCATCATTGTGCTCCAAATTTTTTTCTGCCAACCCATTTGCACCACACAGGTTACCCCAGCTCTGCCCCTTAACCTGCACCTAACCATGCCTTACAGACGTACACAGCCCCACTCCCAAGTTTTGCATGGAAACCTGCATATTGTCCCCTGTCACTATAGGACACGAAATAAATGACACTCGCACGCTGAGATCTCAAAGGCGAAAAGAACTCAAGTGTTTCATTTCTCTCAATATTTATATATTTCTTGACCCGACAGTGGATTGGAAGATGATGTTGCCACCTCTCCAACCACACTGGTTAAACAGACAGTCCATCAAGTTTTCTCTCATAGTAAAGGAATGATAACAAAAGGACAGTTAAGTAAACATTGGCTATTATTTACCTAAGAACTGTGAGAAGTCTGACTCCAAGAATGTAAATATCAGAAGGCTAAGAAGACCAGGGCAACAGTCCCCCAGATGCCACCTAGCACTACCTCCACACAAAGCCACCCAGTCCTCTAGGTAGCCAAATTTTTCCAAGAGCTGGGGCAGCCTTGAGGTTGCCCACACAGCACAGTTGACTTGGCATGTGTTAAAGCAGAGGTGGATTTGAAGGTTGGATGTCAATGCAGCATTTACTAAGCAACCAGGTTCTCACTGGGAGAAGAGACGATACAGAACCTGATTGCAGACATTGAGATGCTGCTTGGAAGATGAGGAAAATGAGTAGTCTCTCTGTCGGAGTGGAAAATCTTGTGGTCCCCAGGCTTCCTCCTTAGTTTGAGTGCTGCAAACAATCTACATGTTTGGGACATGATTGTCATTGTCACCCCAGCATGTTGTTACCTGAAGCCTGCAGGCAGCCTGGAACTCTAGCTCAGAGTTGTGCCAACCTTTCCATTCTTATGACAGTGTTCTCTCGTACACGTTCGGTGATTCTGGCACACGGAGAGTGAGTGCTCCATTATGCTCCATCCACGTGGCTTTTCATTTTACTTTCTTCATAGCAATATCCAAGCACAAGTCTGAGGTGATGGATCTGCTATTTGCCACTAACAGCTCAGCCTCATGGCTCTCTTGGGGAAAATTGTGCGTTCGGAGCACTGCTTTGTTTTAATAGATTTTGGTTTTCTTTTAATAGGGTCTTGTTTCTGTTCTATATATAAAAACAAATATGCGTATATTTGTATGTATAAACCAGTGTAAATGTATTTACCTTTTTTTTTCCCAGAGAAGGCAAGGCTCAAGAAGAATGTCTCTTTTGAAAGGCAGGGAGGATAATATTTAAGGAGGTTCTTGGTGGATGCAAGAGTACACTCTTTAGTCGGAGGGTCTGTCCTGAAGATGATACTGATAGGTGGACTTTATCCTCATGGTGGAAATTTTCACTTTCTCTTAGGAATGGAGTTTTAACTGCACTATTTATGTCTTATACAAATGCACGAGTAACTGTGCTATTCCTCCCACCTCCTTTTCAACAACATCAAAAACTCCAGAATTACTGTTAAAAAGTCTAGGCCCTTGATAACCATCAGCTGGGATGCTGCCAGTGGTAAAAAAGTTATCAGGAAGCTCCATCAGTAAGCTGAAATTGACTTCAATATCAGTTGAATGAATTCCTAAAAAAAAGAAAAAAAAAAAGAGCAGGTTTACATTTGAGGCATAAACTACCCAAGAGTGAGAAAAGATTACTGAAATATATTAAAAGAAGAGTTTCCTATCTGCCCTCAGACATTATAATTAACCTATATGAGGCCAGAACTATGTATTATACATGAGGTGAGAGCATCCAAGCTCTTTGTAGACTAGGCAACTTACCTACTTGTGTTAGTATGAGGCTGTGTTTTGGATTTGTGCTGAGCACAGGGTTGATAATACAGAGATGTTTTTGTTATTGCTGAGCACGGCTGACACAGAGCCAAGGCCTTTTCTGCTTTTCCTACTGCCATGCTGGCAAGGATGCTGGGGGTGCAAGGGAGGTTGGGAAGAGACACAGCCAGGACAGGTGACCCTTACTGACCACAGGGATATTCCAGACCATGAGACATCATGCTTAGTATATGATGTGGGGAGAAGAAGGAGGAAGGAGGGGATATTTGGAGGATGGCATTTGTCTTTCCAAGTAACCATTGCACTTGATGGGGCCCTGCTCTCCCGGAGATGGCTGAACACCTGCCTGCCCATGGGAAGCGGGGAATTATTGCCTTCTTTTCCCAATTAACCTGTCTTTATCACAACCCACGAGTTTTCAAGCTTTTACCCTGCTGATTTTCTCCTGAATCCAGCTGGTGGGAGAGTGAGCGAGCAGCTGCCTGGGCTTGGTTGCTGGCTGGGCTGAAACCACGACACTACTTCACAAGCAGGCATGCAGCACCTCTAAGTATAGACTTTGAAGTCCTTCATTTTAAACAATGGTCTCGCAATCTACAATTGCAATACACTGCTGTAAAGTATCTTTACTATGCTTTGCATTACCTCTGTGGCTACTCATTCCTCAGTAGGCTCTGAAAGGATAATTCAAACAAGTTTTATTTAGTTTTGCTTCATACTTCTTCAGTACAATAATATGCCTTGTTACCAGGTTAGCAAGCACTCCCTGCTCTTCTGGTATTAATAACATTCTCTATTCAATTCCAGTTATCTCTGTCAATCTCCAGCTTTGCAATCACACTTAGAGATCTTTTCATTATTCCTGTCTGGGGCACTGCTTTCAGTCCCCTCCCCACGGAAGTTATACTGTGTGCACAGGATTCTGTGAAACAAAATATACACATTAACACTTTTATCTGCACTGTAGATGAAGCTGTAGATCTGACCCAGAGCAGGTGCACTAACTATAATGTTAAAATTGCTTATCATTGTCTACAAATGGAAGTGTGAAATTTCAGGATTCATAATTCGCATTACACTGGAAGGGTAACAAAGAGGGTGCAATGCGAAATTATCAAGTTTTATTCCTTTATGCTTAAGAAATATGTTTTAGATATAATTTCCCTTTTAGGTAGGCCATTTTGTATACTGTGTTTAGGACAAGTGAACCCCACGCAGCATCTCTGCATCTCTGAAGTTCTGAGGAGAAATGATATGGAGAATGCTCTGCTAGCTTGGCTGAGTTTCAATTACCTGGATATTCAGTCTTGATAGGAATTAAGATACAAACTGATGTGCAAGAATCATGCAGTATGCCTTTGTATCTGCTTGCCTATCCTTCTGTAGAATCCTTTTTCCTGACACTACCTACCTTAAACCCCAAGCCACGCTCACAAGCTGTCTGCAAATATGTTGCCAGACTGTGCATTGCCCCATGGTTGATGTGTTTTGGGAAGAGGAAGTTGCTACCAGAGCCAGTCAGTGTACTCCTACAATAGCACACAGGCAATTTTAAAAAGACTAATAAATGTGCAGTTTTCTCTGGTTCTGCCTATCCCTTGCTAGTAGAGTGCATGGCAGGGAACAAAGAAGGACTAAAGTCAGAGAGGTAGAGGTAGCTCTGTACAGAAAAGGGAGTAGATGAATGGTGAAGACCTTTCATTCATAGGCATGAATCTCCTTTGACCTACAAAATATGGACGATATTTAGTATTCTAGACTGAGCAGAGACACGCTGAGGTCTGAGGATTCCTGTTTTATTTTAAAAATCATGATTGTGTGTGGTATCAGCTGGCACTGTCCCCTCTAGGTGTGTGTGAGCACACACAGGGGGAGAGGCCCTGAGCATGCAGAGAGGGTTTAGGCTGTGTCCCCCAAAGGGGCAGGTGCTGCACTGGCTCCTGTGTCAGAAGGTGTCAAGGGATCCTGATGTTTTCAGGGATGCATTTGGGGCCAGAGAGGGGCCGTGCAACCTCCGCCCAGCCCAGAACACCTTTATGTTAGGGAAGAGCAGAAGGCTGCTGTGCTGCAGGGGAGAGCAGGGCTTGCTGGAGGTGCTTAGCAACTGTCCCAGGATGTTTGTGTGATTTCAACAAATCTATATGCCCCCAGCACAGCCCCACTGCACCCAGCTGCACATTTGCATGCTGGCCCAATGAACCACATTTTTATGTTTTCTTTGAGTTATCTAGTGTTATGAAACCCACTTGGATCTTGGAAGAGGCCATGGACTTCCTGGAGATCTGGAGTAAGGAAACAGCCCAACTATGCCTCAACCACAGATTTTCATAACCGCAAAACACTCAGGTGTAGATCAAGGGAAGTGAAGGAGAGGCATCAGATGCGCCAGTGCCAAAAAGAAGGGGGAAAAGCATTGCAGACAAAAACTGGAGGAGATAACATTGTCTCTGTCTGTGCATCTCCTATCAGTAGCTGCCCTCACAAGCTGGGCAGATCCTGCACTACAAACCACTTGAACTTTGTGTCTGGCTTTGAGGGTGCGTCCTTGGCACAGGCAGCCGCTGTCTGGGGTGCCAGGCAAAAACACACTGGGCCTCTCCCATGGACAGGAACATGACTTTCCTTCCAGGCAGCACTCAAAGGAAAACACAGATGGGACAGGCAAGGAGGCCTGGTTGGCATAAACCAGTCAAGGAAACAATGAGCAGAACACTCAGCATCTTCCATTAGTGGGTCCCGAAGAAAAAGGTCAGCTGAAGTTAGGGTTTTGGGTACTTGTTTACATCTGCTTGGTAAATGATGCCCTAGATATGAAGGATAAAGTCCAAGACCCCTCTGCTTTCTCCCCCTGGTTTGTGAAAGTGAGGAGTTCAACACAGCATATCAAGTGGCTGAGTCATGAATCAGAAGACTTCAGCAGCAGAGTACAGCAATAAAACAAAATTAAGCACTTGCCATCTCTGAAACAGGGACTTTCCAGAATGGTTGGGAATCTTCATTATTTATGCTGCACAATTAAATATTCACCATTTCCTGCTAAATTTAGGTTTATTGAAGTAAACAGTGATGCATAAGGGCAGAACTGGACAATTCCATTTTTAGGTATTAATAATTCAGAACCATATTTGAAAACAACAGAGGGATATGTACAATACATCATAGAGGTTTTTATTATATCCACCCACTCCCTATCCACCCACACAGAGATCTGGGTACTGTTTCTACTTCGAAACAATATAGCATCATCATATCTTAGGCTTATTTATGTATAAGGATACAGATATACAGGATACATTTACAAGAATGCAGTGTTTTTTGTTCAGCTGGATGACTCATTCTTTTTTCCTGCAACCAAATCAGCTTCTTATTACTTAAAGTTGGTATTGACAAACATTCATGCTTAGCATAACAGAAACTATGTTTATCAGATTACGAGAAAATAGAGAAAACTGTATTCTGCAATGTGGAAAATACCATTCTGGGATAAAGCTCTGACACGGAGCTCTCAATTTTAGTATTACTTTTAAAATCTGAATACTTTTTTTTATCGCATTCTCATTATTTATCTTGCTGTAACTTAAGGGCATGTAACTTTTTTTTTTGCTTTGGGACACATCTGATAAATTCCTTATGCAACACTGGCTGTTATCTGTGAGGTCTGCCTCCAAAACCAGTACAGCCACAGCACAAAGAGCTGTGTGGGGTGTGTGGAAAGGGCAGGAGAAGAGAAGAAAAGAAAAGAAGAGAGAGTGGATGTATCTCTTAGGGATATATTTTTACTGAAGTCTAGGGTTGTAGTTTTATTTACGGACTGATACCTTTGCTGTCGTTCAACAACTTCTAGATTGATTTAGCTCAGGTTAAAGAGGTCTCAGAGTTTTTGCTTGCCTATGGTGCTGAGCAGTGCCTGCAGACATAAGTATCATTCCTGCCTCATCAGCCTCAGGATCTCTTCATCCCAGCTGCCACCCCCAGGATGCACAGGGCTGAGGAGAAATTCATGTAAGACTGATTTCAGCTTTCTGAAAATCAGTTTATATGCTGCTCCATGACACTGTATAAGAGATCCAACAAGCTGTTTAATAACGTAAGGACCCAAATTCAAGCTGGAGAAAGAAGATGAATTTCCAGCAAGTAAATTCCATCAAGGATCTAAATTAGGCAAAGATACAACATATACCTCAAGTGAAAGAGGTCTTTTCAGTGAAATTGTTTCAGGTTTATTTAAGTGAAATGAAGATACGAACTTGCCTGGAAGGAGCTTGCTTTATTTTATATCTATCTGGTTATTTTTTTTCTGCTGCCCAAACCATCTGTTTCATTGGTGGGTATGTCATCATTCACACACCCACTGAATGCCAAATTAATCCAAGTCACACATCTTACACCTCCCTTCTGACTTAGACCAAACTATATTTTATTCCAGCATAAAATAGGCATCAGAGCTAAGTTTGCCTCACTCACTTTCAAGGAGGAAAGGGTGAGCCTTGGGACTTACTGTGGTCCCTGAAGGGGACAACCATATAACACCAGAACTTTTGTAGCAGGTCCACCCCAGCTCATCAGCCCTGAGCAGTAATGGATGCACAGCAGGAAAAGGCATGGAGAAACAGAGCAAGGACACAGCCATGCTGCCAGACCCCTTTCTCACACTCCCAAGGTCTGCATCTTTGGAAAACTCTGAGTCTCCGTATCCAGGAATTCTCAACAGACTCCCTTTACGTGAGTCTTTTAAGCCCACAGAGACCTTTTGTGCCTGCAGCTTCCTGTGGCAGAGTTGCACAGCTGAACTATAGTTTGAAAAGTTACCTCCTTTTGCGTTATTTGAAACTACCACTACTGATTGCATTTAATTCTATACTGGAAGATAGGGAACACTTATCCTCCATCTCCTTCCTTCTAGCCACTTAAGATTATTTAGACAGTTATCATGTGCCCTCCTTGGTTTTCTCTTCTCCCAGACAAAGGTTCCTGGTCTTGTTGACCATTTCTCACACCAAAAACTGTTCCAGATTTTGCAGCATCTTTGTTTTTTTCCCCATATACTTTTTTGAGCTGGGAGGATGGGGACAGAACAGTTCACACTATTGAAATGCAGTCACACAGTAAATCTCTACAGCAACTTCATGCTATTTTCTGATTTGGTTTTAATTTCTTTCCTAATATTTGGTTTACTTTTTAAAATGCTACTGAGCACTGAGGTGACATTTTCATAGACCTCTCTATAATAACCTCAAGATTGTTTTCCACGGTAGTAACAGCTACCTTGGCAACTATCATTGCATAGGTATAGTTGAGCTTTTTCTCCCATGTGCATTACTTTACATTTATCAATATTGAATTCAACTGCATTTTTATTTCCAAGTCATTCTGCATTGTGATATCCCTCTGCAGCTCTTAGCAGTTGGCTCTAAATTGACTTCTTTGAATAACTCATTATTATCAGCAAACTTTATTCCTTCATCTCATCCCACTTTCCAGGTCACTTAGGAGTAGATCAATCAGCGCATTCCTGTGGGAATACACTGTATATAATATATAATAATAACAACATATAATACAGCCCAGTGGGACTCCACTGGTGATCTTCCTCCAAGGATTTTTATCCTTTGTGCCCTATCCTTTAACCATTTATTTCTCCATGAGAGTACATTCTTTTTATCTCATTGCAGCATAAGTTCTTTACTTTCAGGTAAGCTTTGTCCCACTGAAAATGCAGCTTAATGATTTTGAAAGGTATGTGAACCTTGGTTGTATCCAAAAGCAACTGAGTGAGACTCTATGGAGACAGAACCAAACTCACCCTTTTTTGTCACAACTCAAAAATTTTAATCTCTCCCAGTGATCATGACAGGGTCATGGGACAAACTTCTGTTGTACAAGCAACAAGGACGTTCACGCTCCAACTGAAGATGCACGTAGACATCTACAGAAACAAAGATTGCACTTGTTGGCAAAGGTCTAGGTTTATTCTACATTTGATTCACTAGGATGTACTAGAACTTCCTGGCAGTAGAGGAGTATAATTATCTGTGTTTTAGGGGAGTGGATTTGTTGATCTGAGTTGATGTCAAGTGTGAGAAAGATTGTGGCCTGCAGAGATGAGGTCACTGAAATGTGTGGTTAGGAGACAACTTCGGGAGCTGCTGGCAGATTTGCAGACCTGGGAGGCAAACAGTAATGATGGCCTTGGGAAGAAAGGGCAGTGGAGGCAATTACTGACTGAGACATTTCACAAGGCAGTTCTGCACTGAATGCCAGAGCAGCAGCGATTTAGTGTTAGGGGCGGTCAAACTAATAGCAACAAAATATATTTAAAAATAGGGAATTGTGAAACTAAAGGGCATATACATAACTGTCACATAGGACTCCTTGTTACAAGATACTGTGAAAATGAGAGTTTCATTAGAATTCAGATTCACTGAGGACTAAATCAACTGTGGAGTGGCAGGTCTGTCTTTTCAACTCTGCTACAGATGCTGTGAAACAGCTTTCTCTAGTGATTATTCCCATCCATCCACCCCGTGTCTCCTTGCCTAGTCCTAACCACATTTTTCACATGCCTATTCATTCACTAAAGTCTATATTCCCTTTTCAGTGGCTTATATTCCTTTTTCTTGACAAAAAAGATGTTCTATATATCTTTTTATCTTTTACTTTAAAAAACGTGGAGTATTTCACGCTTTCAATTCTTCCTCGGCTGAAGAGGCTTCATCTCCTTGATCCCTGGATGTATCAAAGTTGGACTTTTAGCCAGGAAGAACCTTAACTCCTCCTCTCCTTCTGTCTAACTTAAAAGTAGGTCCTACCACTCAAAATATTGATGCACTTAAAATAAACTGACATCAGAGCATGACAGGATTGAACTCCCTGAACTGGAGCATGAGTCAGGGAGGGTTAACAGTGAGTAAGGTTGGTGGAGGCTAACCCATTTCTTGTAAATGAGCCAGCATCTGGAAGAAGCTGTTATAACCTGTAGTAGAAAATTCTGACTAAAAACCTGAAGGCTGAAAATGGGGTTGTAAAGCAGAGACAGCACAGTGCTGAGGCAGGGAGCTGCAGCATGGCTGTGAAATGGCCTCCCAGGTCATGGCAGCTCAGGGGCAGCTGTAGCTGAGACCATGGTGGGTAGAAAGGGAGACACAGCAGCTCTCGGGTCCACGGGTGCGGCTCTGAAGGGCAGGGCAGTGACTACTGCTTCTGAACCCAGGGAATGGGGATTTTTTTGATGCAGAGAGTCTGTGGTTGACGAGGGAGGTAGTCAGAAGGAAGCTGGAAGCCCGTGGGGGGAAGGTGGGGAATTCCTGTGGCTGGAGCTGCAGTCAGGCATGATGCAGTGTACCTCCTCACTGTGGCACCAATCTCTCCAAAGGCAGGGCTGGGGGGCTGTGCAACAAGGCAGCCAAACACGTGTGTCTCAAAGAGGTGGCTGCTTTAGTGCCACTAGTGAGGAAGTGTTATCCACAGTGAGTTCCTACAGCCAAGAAAGGTCAGGGACCGCTGAGGGAGAGGGAGTGAAAGACCATCAGTGTGTCTTGAGACACAGAGAGAAAGGTCTCTGAGAACAGAAATTCGACAAAAAAATCTGGTGACAGGGCCCCAAGGGCACCCCAAGCCCTGAGTGTCCCTGCCAGCCCCCAGGGGCTCACCACAGCCCAGCACCCCACGTCAGCCCCCAGGGCTGCCAGCCCCTGCTCCAGCCATGCTGCAGCAGGGCCCGTCTCCAGCTCCCCACAGCCCTGCCCGGCCGTGGGCCCCACCAAACCAGGCTCTCCTGCAGGCTCTGTGCCCATCGTTCGAGAGACTCCCAGGGCTGGGGCTGCTTCTGGCTGGGGGTGGGATGGAACCCAGTGGAGAGCTCCTGGCTAGGCGTTTGCTGAAGCAGGATTCGTTTCTGGTCAAGCAGCTGTCTCAGCACACTCCAAGCAGGGCTGGGAGTTTTCTGTAACATCAGGGCATTGTGACCATGGCACTGCTGATTCATTTTCTGTATCACATTTCTCAAGCAGAAGACAGATGAGGTTTTGTGCCAGGCCAAAAAATGTCGAGTTGATTCCTGTGAGCATTAAAGCTTATTGGTGCAGCCTTGTTGCTGCTGAGGGGAATCTTTCCTGCTCCCCATGCTACCATGGCTTGTGTCTGGTCTCTCCACACTTGGGAAATTTGGAAGGTGCCTGTGGGAAGTAGTGAGGGACACACTCACAGGTGTCATCTCACTCTGCAAGAGCTGCAGGGATTAGCAGCCATCCCTGATAACCCATATAGTGTGTAGGCAGTGCCAAGGAGCTGTCCTAGGGCTTGTGGAGCTGGGATAACAGTGCAGAAGCAGCGCTCCAGCCTGACGAGCTGACTGCAAGACACTGGAGTACAGTCACAGGACAATACTTCAGGAGCAATTCTGTCAGGAGCTGCCTGTCTCTACGCCAAGATTTAGACTGAACAGGCTTTTTTGTCAACAAAAAGACAGGTGTTCAGATGTCTAGGCCTTTCATACCAAAAAAAATTTGCCATTATTTCATGCTTAAACTATTTGTGTTTAACTAGCGAGATACGTAAGACAGAAGACAGAGAAGTTTCTTGGAGTAGACTTTTTGTCAGACCTTTCTGAACAAAACATAATATGAAATAATTTCTCACTGCAAAATGGCCAGGAGTAATTTTTGTCATCTTTGTTTCCACTCAGGTATCACCAGTGTTCTTTTCTGGCTGAAAGGATTTGAGAAGCAGATTGACACAGTGGAAATTCAGTCAAGCCAGATGCACATGCCTGCAAGAGAGGTGATGAATTCTGTGTTACAAGGATAAATGAGGTCGGGATTCACAAAAGAGAAGCAGGTACGACTGAGCCACGGACATGCTGGTCCTGTCGCCCTCTCCTTTAGCCTGGAGATGGTTGTATGGTTTGCTCCAGCCCGAACCAACTGCCTCTGCATGTTTCTGGAGGCATGGGGAGAGGGGCAAACCTGTATTTTAGACTTTGCAATGGGTACCTGTTCTTGGAAGCCTGTTTGCATCTTCTCATTTTCTTAATTTCAGTGAATTTGGATGCTACTTAAGGGTTAATAATCTCTATAGCTCCGTTGAGAAGCTAGACACTTTCTGTTAAAAACACCCTCACTTCCTACAGAACAAAGCAGCATGGATAATGAATATTTCTCCAAGATGATTTCTGTGATTTGAGAGAAGAATTTACAGACATACTGGAGAACAACATGCAAAAAGTGATCAAGACTATTGTATGATCAGCGCAGTAACCTAAGCATTAGGCAGTCACTTCAGGGAGCTGCAGGTGTTAGGGTTGTGTCTCCTTGGGGAAGATGTTTTTGTATATCAGGGATTCCTTGGAGGGGAAAAAAAAGAGAAAATGCTTGTGCACAGAGAACTCTAAGCCAGGGGTCTTCAGAGTTTTATTCAAGAAAGGCCTTCAATGGCCAGAGTATGTGGCAGCTGGCCATATAACAGTGTCCAGTCTTTATGTTCAATAGATGTAATGTTGAAAATGGACTTTGGGAAAGGTAGCATGTAAAATCTCCCAGGGGTATGTGGTCCTAAGGGTTAATAAAGTCCCTTTATTTTCTACTGATGCGCTTCAAAATGGCTAACTGTGGGTTCCATCCTAAGCAGTGCTGGACCACTGAAAGCAAGTAGTTCTTTTGCAATTCTTACTTTATCAAACCCTTGGCTTTTGGACAGACCAAAAATGGAAAGAGAATTGCAAATCTTTTTTTGTAATAAATGTTTTGCAGCTCTCAAGCTGATTCTCAGTGGGCGGAGACAGGTATCAGTGCAGAAAATAGTCTCTTACTGGTAACTGAACAAATGTAAATATAGATACGGAGTATAAAAGCTTTCTGGCAAATGTAGACCTGGTTCCTATGATAGAAATGGCAGCACAGCAGAGTAGAGCTCCATGCAGGTGTGCCATTTCTGACAGAAGCCTGGTTTCAGCAAATTCATCTATAGAAAACAAACAGAATGGCTTTCTGTCCCTGCTTCAGTTTGTGTGTGGGCTATTAAGACTGAAGGGGGAATTATGCGACTCAGGCACAATATGGAGCTGCCTGACAGATTGCAGACAGATGTAAGCTTGCTTTGCCTGAGCTCTGCACTGACTGAAGCTCAGCTAATATATTCTGTTTCTCTGTCAGGCTTATTGCATCAAGCTCAGCATTATGCTGATAATGCAGTCACGTGGCCTCTGCATCCAAACTGGCTCGCTTCCCACCAGCTTGAAGCAAACTTGCATCTGTCTTCAAAATATGATGTAGACATAACCTTTTAACAGGCCAGCACTTCTCAGCCAGCATAATGTGGAGCTGGGACGTGCTCAGAGCAGAAGGGAAAGGATCAGAGGTTGTTCATACTCTTCGAAGTAGAAGGGATTTGAAGACATGTGGGGGTACATAGGAACCTGGAAGGGGTTACAGGGAGTAGGAGCAGATGGTGGCTTGACTGACAAGTGGAGATGCAGAGCATCTAAGTATACCAGACTAAGTGGGTCCCTGGAAGCAGGAAATCGAACGGAGTGTGTTTCACACAAGCTTGTTACTATGGCTATTCCCTGACTAGCAGATTCCACCTGGGTGTGGATGTCCCTCCTTATTTCTGTGATGTGTTCCCCACTTGTGATACAGAGCAACCAAGCAATTTGATTACTGCCATGCTGATACAGATGCTTTGAGAGATTTCATTTGCACACAAGATGCCATTTTGTCATAAAAATTGAAATATTGATTGCCCCATAAATTATACTGATTATAAGTCAGAGCATAGCAGGGACTAGTGAGGTGGCTAGAGAACGTCAGAAAGAATGCACCTACTCCCTTCTGAGCAGGAAAAAATGTAACTCTTTTATTTACAGTATTAGTCAAGATTCCTATATGCACTCAGGGTTAACTCTTAAGTGCTTTTTGCTTTAAATTTGAAACTTCAAGTAGGAGCTCCTTTTTTAAAACTTTATTTTAAAAAAAACCCCAATGAAATACAGAGTAAGATTCTAATAGGCCCTAAGTGCCCTATTCTGCTATAAGTCCCATTTTGTTTATATTTGGAAGAACTACCTGTACAGCAGTTACCATAAAGACAAATATATTGTGCAGACTCAAATGTCCTCTTTTTCCTAAACAGTGCACATCACTCCTTTAAAATGAAAATGGATTTTTGAAATATTATTATTGTCCTAATATGAAAGATGTATATTCTTTCCTGTATAATGGAGATGGTTTCTAAGCTTAGGAAAATTCTGTTCCAGGTCAAAATGAGTATGTTGACCACTTCCAGCTAATTTTCCAGAGAAAAGGCTGTAATAAGGGAAAACATTTATAATCCTGGCAATTGATGGAAATGAAAAGAGTGATTTCACTACAATAGAAGTGTGTGTATATACAAGCTAGCTACCAGTGAAAATTATATTATTCACTTGAATTTGTATACTAAGAGAGATTGACACAATTTAGCAATCATTTTATTTTTATAATGTTCATATAAATTTGCGAATATAGTTATTTACAAGGCCCTATATTTAATATTGTGTTTAGTCTGCCATTTACTGTTTAAAATTAATACCCTTCATGCCTCAAAAAGTCTGTACAAAATTCAGCTTTACTCACTGATGAAAATGGCCCTGTCCTGCTTTCCACTGTAGCAGAACTGGCTCCTATGTGTTTTGCTATTCCGAGATTTCTAGTGCTGAGATGCTGAATGTTTTTACCTCTAGGTGACATTTGTAACATCATGTATTGTTTAAACAAAGGACCTTTTCAGTGAATAAAAGACTGTATCAGTCTTCTATGAAGTTAACACAGGTGGTTTGGGGCTGAGGAGAGCATTCAAATAACATAACTCTTGGGTGCTCTACCAGATTGTTATTACATTAAACTTTTTTCTTATTTCAATTTTTATGAAAATCTTGGATAAAGATCTAACTTGAGACAACTTCTCTGAAAACCTAGAAGGAATTCTGAAGATTCTGATGATTTTGCACATTATTTATAAAACAAAAACTTGCTTTTCATTTGTTTTAATTTCCTCAAGCCTCTGTTGTGGTGTCTCATGCATAGTAGAGTGTGAATATATAGTGTCAAGACTTTTAAAACCACAGCATAATTAACGATGCTTACTAACCAGCTGAGCAAGCCACTTCCCACCTGAATACTGGAATAATTGTTTCTCCACTTAAGAAAAAGAGTGGAGGGTCCATCGTTTGGCCTCACAGAACCAGTAAATGGAAAGAGAGCCTGGCCTGCTGCAGCAATGGTCAATTTGCTGTGCTGAAGACACACTTGTGCTTCTCCCTCAGAAGGTCCCATCTAAAGGCAGTTGCCTTTCCGAGTGGCGAGAGAGGGACGTCCTGGAGACACACATTTAAACTGTTAATAATCTTATGTCAAGACCCCTATAAAAGCAGCGGATTTATCACTTACTACTTCAGTTAAGTACTCCACGACTTCCCCAGTGAATGCTCCAGTCTTGAACTGCCATTAACCATCAGAAAGATTTTCCAGAAGGGCATCTGAAATCTCTCATGCTGTAGCATAAACCATTGCTTTTTTCCCCTTGTCTTCAGTCACTTGGGAATTTATTCATTTTGCAATAGTGTTTTAAATATTGAAAGACTTCTCACATCCCCCATTTTCTAGACTAAACAACCCTGTTTTTCTCATAACTCCTCTTCTTGCCTTCCCTGGGCTTTTTCCAGATGATCTGCATCTTTCCTAAAGCATGTGATATAAACAACTGTACACAGAACTCCAGCTGGGTGCTTACATACACCACCCTGTCTCCATGAGACTGTCTTTATTCCTGAAGTATTCAGCTCTGTAGCTACATCAGTAAAATACATACCTACACAGCATAATGTTGAATATATAACAAAATGTATGTAGGAGAGTAAAGTAAGGTTCTGTAGGAATCTTCTTTGTAGGGTACAAACTAGCTTTGGTGGAATATTGGTACTGAGCAAAATGTGGTGTGCGGTGTGAGTAGGTGAGAGGTGTTTTGTAAGAGCCCAAGGCAGGTATAAGGAAGTAGAATATGAAGAAATGAAGCTAATTAAAGGACTTGAAGAATTAATACGCCTACTTATTTAGTACTCAACCTTTCCCGAGCACTTTGGGTGATTATATCCTACTGCATGAAAAATTAAATCCATTAGTCTTATTCTAAGCAAACTTAAACAGGTATCAGTGCACTGACTGTATTTTCACAAGCTTCAAAGTGGGAATATCTAAATACTCAGGACCTCCACCTTGGTTGCTGACAAATAGCAGAGCTGAGGTGTAGACAATAAGCCTTACGCTTGCCTTGCAGTGAGTGTTTACATCTTGAGCCATGTTTTAGAGTAAATGGAGATCCCTAGAGGTTCAAAAGCTTCCTAGCACTTCATTTGGGTGTATGTTAGGAGGTCCTAAACTCAAGCTTTTCTGAGTCCAGATCAGGAGGGAAAATTCCTGTCTCTGTCACTGAACACTTGAGAAGAACCAGTAAATCTCAAGTACTTCTCATTTTCTTAGCTAATGAGGTGAAATTTGACCAATTGAACAAGTGACTGGAGAGAGAGGAAGTGGTAATTTTGTTCAGAAATGGAAAAACAGTGGTGAAAGCAAGATGTAGTAATTTCATTTTTCCTGGTTTTTTTGATGCAAAGCTATTTGTGGAACAGGGAAACATAGTCTAGAGGGACAGACTCTGACTCAACAATAGCTTGCCTGAAAGGAATCCACTGCTTGCCTTCCCCAGTTCCCTTCTCTCACGTTTTCCTGACAGTTCACAGATTACTTCACTGCCATAAGAAATGGGTCATCTGAGCAGCACTGTGGCAAACACAGCGGAGCAGAGTGAGGACTCAGGATTCTGAGCCTTCCCAGCTCACTCTGGGAACCAAAGGGCAGCCAGCTTTTCTCCTGGCACAGCTCAGTACCCATCACTGTGGGGGCAGTGGTGGTTAGGGTGGACAATTGCTAAAGATATTAATCCCTCTCTTGTTTAAGGGACTCATAGATCAGGAACCCTTGCTGATTTTACCCCAGCTGCCTCTCTTCCCCTTTCATTCACTGTGGAGTTAGACTTTTTTACCTCCTCAAAATGGAAGCTCTAATTGCCCTTGTGTTAAACCTCACTGTGGTTACAATACATGTAATTAGATGACCTCAGGCAAAAACTGAGTCTTTCAATAAACTGGCATTATTATTGGCTGCCAGTCTACTGACCCACTGCTTCCCATCTCTTGCATTTACTCCAAAAACTGAGCAACAATCTAAGTTGATCTGGTTTTGTATTTCAACAGTGTGCCAAAGAAGTTTATGTAGACTTCTATGTACTGCCCTATAAAATTTTTCTTTATTTCACATATCCAGTAGGCATATAGTAGAGTAGGCATTAAATGTAATGTTCAATACATATGGCCAAAGGAAGTGTGTTTAGAAAGCATGGCTAATAGTGTAGGGACAAATTCCATTTTGTTTCCCACAGATATTAAGGCTGACAGACTGTTAGTTGCATGATCATTAGCTAAAGTGAGCTCCAAAGCAATGCTTGAGGCAAAATAATAATAATATGGTGGCAGATGCAGCAGGAACAGCACAAGTCAGCAGCATCCAGCCAGCAGTTAGCAATTCTTTTGCTTATTAGCAGAATGTTCAGAGTCCAGGCAGAATTGTTAGATTGGGGTTTATTATTAATTTGTCTTTCTGAATCCCTCCTATCTTCAGATCTTGCATCCTTATTGACATCAATTTTTCAAAGCAATACCTAGAGACTTTTAATTTTCTTTGAACAAGCATATCGGTAAGGGAAGTTTTTTATGGCCTACAAGGCTCTGTGTGTTTTATAGCAGCATGCATTGGTCAGGTTCCTAATTACGGTTGCATTTAAAAAATAATTTATGCATGTTTATTATTAGGACCCCAAAATTATAATGTAGAAATCCGTGTCCTGAAGCCTATCCCTAGGACTGGAACACAAAATTACACCAAAAATCGGTCCATAAAAAAACTCCTGCTCTTGACTGTCTTTTTCCTTGAAATTCAGAAAAAACCCAGGAGGATAGTAAGGACTTAAATACATTTTTCATGATCTGTGTTTCTTACAATGACTGTCATAACAGTTATAGATTTTATAAGTTTGCTCAAAGTCAACCAAATGTGAAACAACTATACAGAGTTGTGTTTGGTCCCCGAGGGACACATCCCTGAAGAACCATGAGGTCATATTTCATAATGACATATCTGCAATGCATGGTTAAGCCTTCAAATTTCACAGGCAGAGCAAGTTATTGTAGTCTCATTTTATTTTTTACTTCGGTTTCCAACTGAAGTCAGCCAGTTCTCCACATTATTTAAAATTTCTTCAGACACTGTCTGGTCTCCAGCTGCCCTCTCAAGAGTGAGTCAGTTCAGCAGCACCACTCTGACCACCTCAGTGTTGTGCTGTGCTGGGAGGGACTCTAAGACACCCTTCAGAATGTGGTTGGAACAGGGCTACAGAGCCCAGAAAACTATTCCAGGAGGTGTGTGTGGACCTCATTGCAGCCTTCCCATACTTACAGGGGGCTTATAAAAAAGGAGGGAGAGTGACTTCTTACATAGGCAGATAGTGACAGGGCAAGAGGGAAGGTTTTTTAAACTAAAAGAGGAGAGATTTAGAAAAGATGTTAGAGAAAAATTCTTTACTCAAAGGATAGTGAGGCACTGGCACAGGTTGCCAAGGGAACTTGTGGATGTCCCACCCTGGAAGGGTTCAAGGCCAGGCTGGATGGGGCCCAGAGAAACCTGGTCTAGTGGGTGGCAGCCCTATCCATGGCAGGGTGGTTGGAACTAGATGTCCCTTCCAATCCTAACCATTCTGTGATTCTATGATTTAAATCAGACTTTCCCTTCAACACAGGGACTAGTCAAGGAATTAGAGTTACCTAATTCTTTACTAATACATAGGTCTCATGGATGTTGAGGAATTTTTTCCACTTTTCTCTTTTAGGAACATATCAGAAGTCCTTTATTTTCTGGTATTAACCAGGGTGCCTGCAATCTGGTCTAAAAAGAAAAAAACCCAGTGCTAGACTGGATTGATTTTAAAGTGATATTTGACAGAAGTGACTAAATAATGGATGCTCCCTAATTATAGCACATGTAAAAGCACTTGTAATTTCTCTCAAGATGTATTATTAGAAATTTTTCAACCACTTGTGTTTATGTTTTTATGAAGTTTCTGGGCAACAGCATGGTGTCAGCTATTTAAGCTTACTAGTCAATAAGTTATATGGCACCCAGTCTCCACCTCCCCCAGTCTCATTACAGCTTCATTTCTGGGGTCCCTCATGTCAAGAGATGAATTTAAACTGTGCCTGAAGGAAGTCTTTGAGACTGATGGAAGCACACCGTTCGATACTGCCCACAACAGGGAGGGATTTACCTACTCTCCTAAACTCGGAAACGTGAGAGCATTTCTAGCAAGAGTAATTGCTCATGCTAATGCAAACTCACTAGCCATGAATACTCACATATGTAGCTTTGTAAGAAATGAAGTGTAAATACTGCTGTCAATCAACATTTTAATTGACCAAATGTTTGCGGAAAACCAATTCAAGATAATATGAACCTGCTAAAAGTGAATTCACTCCAAAATTCTGGCACTTCATTGTGAAAGTATTTGCAGTGCTGACCCATCTCCACCTGGAGCTTTATCACTGCTATGATTTTTTTTCCTAGTTCTAAAATTGGTCTTGTAATAATAGAAACATGAAATTTGCTGACAGATTTCCCAGTGAGCCACAATGGGCTGAAGGTGCTATTTTAAGCACCCTTGTGAGAAAAGTGATTGGTAGTATATGCACTGAGCCCTGATTCAGCAAGAATTAGTGCGAGATCCCTGCTTCGTGTTCAAGCTACAAAAAACATTGAAGAGGAACTCCACATAAATGAATAGATAGAGACACTGAAAGATGCTTGGAAAAGCAAATTACTAATTATGCTAGTAATAGAGAGCTGAAGATTACTCAGAAAAGTTCAGCTCTAGTCAGAGTCTCAGCTGATGAAAATGGGCAGAAATTCAATTAATTCAACAGGGTTACAATGATTTTACACTTACTCAGGATTTGATCTTACATCTAAATGTGAATTTATTTAATCACAATTTAATCACAGCTTCTGTCAGATGAATACCCTTACATCTTGTTGTTCTGCAATTAAGACAAAACTGGTTTTCACCTCTGTATGCTCAACTTGAACAAAATGGGAAAGTGGTGGGAGAGGCAGATCATCTAAACCCCTTGGTAGATGAGAGACTTCTGAAAGAGATATATTTTTTTAATTTAATATGACCTGCACCTGGAAGTTGAAATTGATTTTAAGGGTGATCATCCAGATCATCGCATCCTAAAATGGCCTGGGAAAAGAAGAAGGTTTAAAGGAGTGGTCAGTAGTTTTAGTTACTCAGCTGTTGAGATCTGAAGTATAGTGAGCTGAATTAGTTCCGTATTTCTTTTCAGCTGAGGCTGGATTTAGCTGGAGATTATCTCCTGGCATGGCATGAAGTTAAACGTGATTCAGAAAGTCACTCTCTATAATAACTTTAGTGGTTTTGTGCTTACTTAATTTTATTTTGTCAAGATCAAATTAAGCCAATTCTAGCACATTAGGGAGGTGTGTGCACGGTGAGCCTGGGGATGTGGAAAGGAGAATGAGTCTTTGGATTGCATGGATGCCAGCCCGGACAGATTTCATACTCTCTTCCCAGGGGGGATGGAAAGAATGATGGAGCACAGCCGATTTTATCTGCCTGTGATACTTATTGCTATTAAAAGGGAATTTCAGGGTGTGGAGTTAACCCTCAGAAGTCTGTGTAACTACCCGCATTTGTCACGTAATGTGTGTCAGGTAAAATACATTCAGGGGTTCCTGGTGAGTCTTACTCTTTGTTCTCTCTTATAATCGCCTATATCCACTGGTTTTCTCCCCAGTGCTGTTGCAAATGGAGAAGTTTAGGCCTTCTCCACACCCCCACACTTTTCTCTGTCACTCGAGGAGCATCTCCTTCAACTTCTTTCTCCTCTTGTCCTGTAACTAACTCTAGTTTTTCCCTAACCTTGACTTGCAGAACAGCTGTATACCAGTAACTCCTCAGTGTTTCATGACCTAAAGGGGAGAAGTGCTTTTGAGTATGCAGCCTTTATAGAAAACAAGAGTAATCTGGGATTGAAGAGTTTAAAATGAGCAACATCCAGTCCAACACAGGGCTTAGGGGGTTATTTTGTTTGATGGATTCGAGGGTTTTGTTTGTTTGGAGGTTTTTTGTTTTGTCTAGGTTTTTCCACTCATTTTTGTTTGGGTTTTTGCTTGTTTGTTTATGATTGGGGTTTTTGTTTGTTTGTTTTGGTTAAAAACGGTGTATTTTACGCCTTGCATTACCCCACATGAATTAAGTCTCTAGAGATTAAAAAACCCAAAATGGCTGTGTGGATAATACCCTGCAAATTTACTACAGAATAAATGAGTTTAACCTGAAAGGGTGTTTGGAGAGAAGAGGAAGAGGCAGAGTTTAGTCCTTTTCCCCACGGAGTTTTTCTTGCAGTAAAATTGCCATACCCAGTCTCTCATGTCAATTTATCACATGCTCATTATTTGCTCCAAAGTAAAGAAAACATATTTTCTCTTTTCTTAGGAAGTGTTAAAGACAAGGCCTCAGTCTCGTTTTCCAAGCCTGCCTGCCTGTCTGAGCAGCCTGCCCGCAGTACAGGATCATTGTTTATCCCAAGGAGGGCAAACCAGAGCAAACAGAGCAGTCTTTTCTAACATCCGCAGCTTTCCGGGCATCATGGGCCAGGCTGTGCCTCGGCGAGGGGGCCTGGTGGGAGCCAGGGCATGGGGCTGCTCCAAGCCCACCTCCCACAGCTGCCAGAGCAGGTCCCTGGGGCAGCTGCAGGCTGAGGAAATCACACCGGACATGGAGAAGGTGAGGGAGCGGAGTGCATCCCTGCCCACCCATGGAAAATGGCAACAGTGGGAAAAACTCCAAAGCTGTGTCCTGCCTTTAAGAGCACAGCAGAATCCTCGGTTTCCCTGCAGTCACACTGGGAAGCATGGGCAGGGGTTGCGCTGGGCAGAACACGTCCATGCAGCTGCTTCTCGAAGGCTGTGGCTTACCATTTCAGCTAGATCCTAACTGTATGTTTGATTCCACATGTTGCCTTGCCTGCCAGAAAGTAAAAATTAAACCTTCATTTCTTTGTGGGTTATTCTTTTTTTGATCTCTGGAAACTATAGCCCTGAACTGCATTTTCAGTAATTGCAAGATTTATTTTTGTGTTGCTGTACGTTAATCACATTGAAATAGGAGAAAAGCAAAAATAGAGAGAAAAGTGCGTAATTGTTGAGCTGGAAGAATAAAATCAAAACATTCATATCTAGTTTTCTAAGACTCTTGAGAACAATGGCATGGTTTGGGGGTTAAAAAAAAGTAGAAGGAGCAAGCTGCCAAAAAAGTACATAAAAGCAAGTCAAAACTGCACAAAACGGCATGATGTTCCTTTAAAGAGCTACATGTAATCACTAGGATACCTGACTAGCTGGTACACAACATAACATGTTCTTCTAAGCACAGTAACTCTCCCACTGAGAGCAACACTGTGAGTCAAACAAGAATATACATGCTTTGGAAATATTTTTCCAGAATCATGATACTTGTTCCATTAGTCAATCTGGTACACCTTCAACGGGTAGAAAACTGTTGAGCCTTAAAGGAAACAGTCGCACAGAAAATAGAGAAACCAGGAGCTAAGTTTTAGAAAACTAAACTTCTGCAGAAAAGAAAATATGAGGACAAGATATGATCCTGTTGGGGTCAGGTCCTGTTAGAGGCCCTCAAAATGTTGCTGTAGTCCAGGCCACAGAAATTCACCCTGTTTCTCAAGCAAAGATAAAGCTACGATAATCTTGCAAATAAATGAACCAAAAATAGTAAAGAAAGAACTGAAAGCTGTAGCACTCTTGCAAAGAAGTAAGTTTTCATATGCCTGACTTACTGCTGCCTTTGTGTTTTCTGGAAATTAGGTTCATTTTTCTGGATAATGTTTTGTTGTCCTTGAGGTAAAAAATAGACGATCAACATACAACCCAGCCCTGAGGAAAGGAGGGATTCCCAGTTAAGAGTCCGAATTTTTGCTCCTGCAGTGGTCAGTGCTGTTGCCCTGGTTTTTGCTAAAGCCTTCTGTTTTTAACCTTGGAGTCAGATTCTTTCACACAGTTCATGTAAATAATAGCCAATGTTTACTTAACGGTATTTTTTGTTTTTCATTCCCTTTGTGATAAGAGAACTCTAATGAGCACCTTTCTTCTCCAGTGGAATTGAGAAGGAAGTGACATGCTCTCCAATCCCTTGTGGAGTTGGGACGTGTATAAAAATGAGATAATGTAAACAATAAAGGTCTTTATTCCTTCCTTTCTGCTGAACCTGTCAGGTCTGAGAGCATCTTTATTGTGTCTCCCCAGACACACAGTGCCATCTGTAAGCGGGGTGATGTCAGAAGGGCCAGAGTTTTGGCCCAAAGTGTCAGAGAGAGGCTAAAAATTGTCTACTCCCTCCATGTCAGGGCCCTTTGCAACATTAGGTGTGGGAAAAACAAATAAATCCTGTGAAACCTCTGTTGCTGTGCAGTGCTCCCTGGTCTCATGGATGGCATTCTAGTGGGTCTGCTGGGCTGGGTGGCAGCAAGGGGCGGGTGGAGCATCTGGCACTGTCACCTGCTCAAGGCTTCAGTTCCACTGAACTGGGCTTGCTCTGTTTCAAAGCCACAAACTGAGCAAAATTTTCAATCTCTCTCCGAATAAAATTGAATGCATTGTTGATGGGGCCTGAAATATTGATGAACCTTCAAGAATTTTGTTTCCCGCACTCTGACTGATTTCTGGTGCCCAGTAAATGTAAGAAAAGCCCTACACATGTGAAATGGTTCCCAGCTAAAATAATGGGGGGGAAATCTCTCAGCAATCAAGACCAGATACTTCTTCTACCTAGCTGACTATAGACGCTAAATTTGCTCCAAATCAAACCTGTTCCATTATTAATGAGAGCGAATGAAGTGCACCTGAGAAGTGAACAAATGTTATGGAGATCCAAACATCTGCTTCCTGTGGTCATCAGAGATTGTGGCAAGGGAAGGCATGAGTGACCAACTCACTGAGAGACAGTTCTGCCACAATAGAGCAGTTGTGATGAACTTCCCCTAAAGCTGTCTTTGAACTGGGGTTTCAGCTAGACATTTCAGCAAGTCTTCAGTGTTCAGAAAAGAATGATGATTTCAAAGGTTTTACTGGTGCTTGGACTAGTTAGCTGCTTTAACTCTACGCAGTGCATGCTGCTGGCCAGGCCTCGAACATGCAGGATGTCCCTGGTGAAGCACGGGACAAACCTGCAGCTATTGAAGTACATATTGCTGGCTTGATGCTATCTTTGGGTGAGACAGAAATTGCTGTATCTGAATGCACTTGGCTTTTGAAATTGTTTCAGAACACCTTGATGATGTGTTTGGGTTCACACATCTCAAAAATTGTGTATTTGCTCAGTCTGTTTCCCGCAGACACTAAGGCTGAATGAAGAGAGCCATGTTGCAGCTCCATGTAGCAGCCGAATTTCCTCTGCACAGGTGGAATTTTACTGTTGACTTTGGTGGGGCTGCCTTTCATCCTGGGGCTTCACACTGGGCATGGAAAGGAGGAGCAGGGTTAAAATGGACATCTGAAGAATGGGTAGTGGGAAGACTTCTGCCAGCCATGCTGTGATCTGCCTGAGTTCCTGCATCCTCCAGGCATGCCAGAATGCAGTGGGCATGGGTCTAGCATGACAGGGAAGTAGCAGTGGTTTGCACACCCAAAGTTGCCACATGGTTCTACAGAGGGGACTGAAATGACCTGGCCTAAACCTGCCCCAGCACAGCTCTGCTGTGAACCTTCCTCTGTCTGTGCTGGGAGAGCAGGACCTGTTGGATGTTGCCAGAAACGAGTCAGGAATTAATTATAAACTGAACTGCTTTTGGATTATTTAACTAATTTGGAGGCCCTATTTATACTTCTGGGTTATTCTATTTGCTTTCACTTGTTTTTAGCTCAAACTTTTTTCCCTGTTCTCCCCGCACCCAGCTTGAGACAACCTCCAGGTCAAAGAGGTGATGATGAAGCCTTTCTTTGACATCAGGCAGGGTCCTCCTCTTACATGAGTGCCATAGATCTACTTTTGCCTTTGTCCCTGCTATGCCCTCTGGGAAGCAAAATACAGTTCCAAACTCCAAAATGTATTAATGAAAACTGTGCTTTTATAATGATCCTCAGGACTTTTCTGTCATTTTTCTAAATTGGATGGCTACATCACCTCAGTATGGCAATTATTGACAATTAAATATAAATTGAGAATGAGCATCTGCCAACTTGATATGATGTGGTCCTACCAGGCATTTCAGGCTGTTTCCTTTGGAAATCATTATTCTTCAATTACACTGTTCCATCTTTGTTAACTAGTGCATAACCTGTGTATGTTGCTTTTCAGTTTAAAGAAAAGCTTGGCATTGTAACAGGGAAGAAGCATGGCATCTGCAACAAAAATGCCAAAATCCTGGAAGCTACTCCATAAGCCTGAGAACTGTGTGCAAAGCAGATGGTTGGAAACAGAGCACATAAGAAAATTCAAGAGCTGTGTTGCATGTAACTGTATTGCTACATTTTGTTAAAGGTAAGTTTTCTTCAGTGTGTGCAATACACTGAAATACGTATTAAAGCTCTGGCACTGCTCCCTAGAACAAGTGCCATTCTTAGCATTTGAGCAATAAAATAAAGCAGTAGAGAGAGAGAGAGAGAAGATCATTGTGAACCATAAGGATGACTTGGAAAGAACATGAGAAATGCTGCCTGCTCAGCAATGAGGAAAACTCCAACTATTTCCCAGGATGCAGTTTGCAACCTTCATCCTGTCTAATGAAGTGAGCCAGGTTACACATGGGAACAAACACTTATTTTATAAATGTTACCATAGATTTTCCAAGTGCATTAGTAATCCAATAAAATAATTCCCATGCTTCAATTAGATATGTGTGTATTTTTTCACTCTATCTAATCAGGACAAGCTGAATTGCATCAGACGGGGCCATCATGCCTCCTTAGGCACGGACTGGCAGTTGTAAGACAGCAGAGCACCGCATTCCTGGCGCAGGCAGAGGATTATAACCTGTCGAGTCAAAGTCTTAATCTTTTCTCAGCCATGAGTCAGTGTTGAAATGACAGTCAGAACATGCACAGGCAGCAAGAGGAAGATTTGTTGTGGCTAATGGGAACAGTAAGGGTGAAAAAACTTAATTTGACTTTATCAAAAATGTAGAGGGCTCTGCTAAGAACTTAATTTATTGACAGTACTCATAAGAAAATTAGAAATAAACAACCTAAACATGTTATGAGAGAGGTTTATTTTAAACCTTCTATTAATTTTTATAAGTACACAGTAAATATTTTGACATAAAAAGAAACATGTCATGTCATGTTAATCTATGAATCTAGAGGATTCAGGACTCACAAATCCCATAGGTAATACAGGAAAGATGGAGATCAGTTGGGTAAAAAAAATTAAACAAACACATGGTTATTGCTGAATTGCTTAATGGAAAAAATAATTACTGCCATTAATATCCTATCTCTTATAAAAATAACAATATCATACAGCATAATATATTCATCCAGGCATGGTGCAATATAGAGGACTATCAATTCAGAGTAAATTCAGAAGCAATTCCTCCATTTCCCTTCAGCCAACAAGGAACACCTGTTTTTTAATGTTCATCTTTTTTAGAAAGAGATTCCTAAAAATGTAACTCACACAAGCACTGTGCCACTTTCTTTTGAATGAATCAAGGATGTTCAGCATCTGCTATCAGGTATATCAGACTAGAGATGAAGCCAGGCATGTGTCTTTTCATCGAACCATCTTGGAGGTTTTTTAAATTATTTTTTAAATTTTTTTTTTTATCACTAGCAGACAGTAGGCCAGAATCCTATGGCCCAAAATCTAAAGGAAGAGAAATGAGAAAGCATAGCAGGAGACACTGGCTCCACCAATGAAAGAGTGCAACACTTCACTTAAGAACTCGTAGAAAGGCTGTTTAACAGTATTTTTCATGACGATTGCTTGCAGACGTGTTTTAGGGTGTGACTGGGCTTACTAACTCCTAGGGAGAGGTATTAGTTTTCCACTGTCTAAAGAGCAACTCCACAGTCAAAAGACTCACACAGAAAGATGGAGGGGTTGACTGCGGGATTGCTTCAGTCACCCTAAAAAAGTGTCTCCTCCCAGAAGACTCCTCCATCCACTCTGGTGCCTGCCAGGGCAGCCCCCACAGCCTCTGCTGAAGTCGGGCTGTGAGAAGTGGACTATATAAATCCAAATAATATGCTGCAACCACATTACTAAGCTGCTCCCAGCTCTCATTCACAATCAGCGGAGGCAGTTCTGAACGAGGCTTACTGCTTCAGACTCAATATGGGCAACTTCTACAAAAGCAAGAGGTTTGTTTGTCTTCCTTTTTGAAATGCCTTCTGTACTGTGTAGAAAATGTAGCTGCCTAATCACAGGCTTGGGATTCAGCTCTAAAAGGGGAAGGCAGTCAAAGGGGAAGGCAGTCAAAGGGGATTTATTAACTTTACCTATAATTGCCTCATTTCCTGGTGCTACAGAGCTGGACTATGTATCATACCAGGAGTAATTTAGATGGGTGAATATAAATGTACTGCTGCTAGAAAAACTATCAATGTGAAGTGCACATATATATCAAAAAATAGTCACAGATAGGTAATTCAACAACAGGGTGTCTGAGCTGAAGGACCATTTCACACAGCACCAAACATTGGTTCAATCTTCTTCATATGCTCTGCCTCTCTAGTTTTTTCAGACTCACCTTGAATTTTCTATAACAGCTGCTTTAGATACAGCCTCACCATCAGAAAGCTCATAACTTAGCAGGTGTATCTTATCAAATTCAATTTCTGACTCATTTTTCTTTGATTCATTAAGCTCCCATTCTCAGGACGATCCATGGCAGATTGCAATCTTTTCCCATTTGCAACATACCAGGGACATTTAATTGTCTGTTCTGTAGACATGAATTACTAACGTACTCACCCACAGAAGCTAGCACACATCTACATGTAATTTCTTCAAATGCCAAGGGTTTTTTTGGAGGTCAATCTAGTGAGTTTTTGAGAATCAATAGAGAGGGTCATAGGAATAATAATCATTGGAAATGTCCCAAAAGATTAATGATTAATTTAACATTAGCTAGGATGCCATATTTAAAAGTACAAACATACTACCGTTTTTAAAGTGCAAAATATTACAAACATATACCTCAATACCATGCCTTTTGCATTGCATAGGACCAAAATTTAAGTAGAATTAATAACTTTTTCTCGTAACTCACATTTTATGTAGTAGTGCGTGATGGAGAGGCATTTGTGGGGCAGATGAAGATTGAACTATGTAATAAAATTCATGCATAAATTACTAATGGTACTCTGTCTAAGGCTAATATATTGACTAACCCTTCTGTGAACATCAAACAGGTCAGTGCACTAAGAGGTTACTAACTAGCTGATGCCTGTGGTGTTTTTCTTATGGGGGTTTGAAAGGAAAAGAAAATAACCCTGACTTTTTTCAGATGGTATTTTCACTACTGCAAGAAATATATGGGTCCAGTTTGCAACACTTCTCTGAATTTCAGTTTAGGAAATAGCTTTATGAAGTGCTGATACCCAGACTCTCAGTGGTGCTTAGAAACATGCAAAGCCAGAATGATAAAACAGCTTTTAAGTTGACTACAGTTAAAAGAGAAGAACTAGTTTTACAGAACCTAATGGTGATTCACACTCCTCCCATTAAAATTAAAAAACTAAATATAGGAAAAAATAGGTAAAAGCCCCTAAATCAACTCTGAGCTACCCAATTCTTTGAAGCTTGTTAAAAGGAGGCAATCTGGATAGGCATTTAACAGATTAGCCAATATTTGTACAAGAAAAGGAAGTTTTGGAGCAGTCATGTCATTGTATAGAGCTTACTGAGCTGAACTGCCTGGAAAATGACTTAAGCCTAAGTGGGGGGAGGAGGAAATGCTAAATTGTGCCTTATACTAAAAATTACTACAGACAATCTCATTTTTTCACTTAAGAAAATGTCCTTACCTGACCATGATTTTTGACCTTGTGCGGTGTTTGGGACGGGGAGTGTCTCTTACTACAGATTTGTGAAAGTATTCAGGATAATGGGACTTTCATCTTGGTAATACTGCAATGAATTATTGTAACTATTTTGTATTTATGAACATCTTATGCATACGCATGGAATGTTTCTTTTCCTATGTTATTTGTACAGAGCTATGAAGTGCAGCAAAATTGCATGAATGCCCCAGAGCTGGATTGTTGTTGTACACATAAAAGCTTATTCATTTAAATTGCACATATTTAGAGAGGGCTTTTGGATTCTCCTTGTTAAAAATAGCTTGGTACAGAAATATCCGGAGAAATTAGGACTGGAGGGCACTTTTAGGCTTGTCTTTACAAGAAATGGGGTCATGACCTCTTCTTCCTCCCTGAGGGCAAATACCATGGTGCAGAGGAATACCTTCCCCCCACGTATGAAAGCCTTGTCCATTGTGGATGTTGGGGACAATCCTAGGAGATTATTTCCTCAGACCAGTGACCAGGGCAGGGCTGAGCTCTAATGGGGACACCCTGGTAGCTTAGTGAGTAGCTGGGTATCAGCGCTTGAGCCTTCTCCCGACCCTTGAGAGCTTAGGGAGATAGGTGTAGCCTGAGAGACTCCTGGTTTATTTCACTGCCTTCAGGCTGCATAAAATCTCTCTGTAGAGAATTAAGTCAACAGTAAATATTTGCCTCTTTCTTTCTGAAAAACCTCTGAAGATGTTGGTTACGGAGTCTCCCTAGGCAGCATATTTTGTCGTTCCTCTATCCCTACTGTTTGAAATTTTTTTCAGCACATTTAATCAAAATCTCCTTTGCTTCAGTTTAGTCTCATTATTCCCTGCACTCACCACATGAGATCCAGAGCACATTATTTCCCCTAGCTTTATCAACACATCTGCATTTTATAAAAAATATTTCTGTTTTCTTTAGTCTTTCCCAGTAAGATACTACAAAAGGGGTATGTCTTTTAGATGTCAAATCATTCCAGTTGCTTCTCTTCAATTTCTACCAAATTGGTCCAATCTCTTCTGGAGTTTCATACTCTTGACAAGTGAGAATTAAGAGCCCTTACCTGCAGAATCTCACACAGTAAAGTTACCCCATGTCTCATATGCATGACATTCCTCTTTATACCTTCCACTGCAACGCACCTTTTTTTCAGCACAGCATGTTTTTGACTTATGTTCAGTCTGCAATTCAGATGCCTTCTTGGTCCTTGTTGGTAGAACTGCTGTCAAATTCACATTTTCGAATTGTGTATTTGTGTAGCTGACTACTCCAGATGAATATGGAGTGTTTGCATTTCTTTTATTGAATTGCATCCTGTGATATACATATACAACTGATGAACTGGTTTTGTTGCAGTTCTACATATTGCTCATCTCCTGTTTTCAGTCCTGCACCCTCCATGTTTTTCATTTCCTAGATTTTGAGTGGCAACTTGGAATATCCAAAAACTTGAAAAGTGTGTTTATAAGCACTCTTATAGAAATCTTTCAGAAAGGCTAAGTAGTAGAGCTTGTTCTACTTCTGCTCCTCATCTTGTTCTCTATTGAAACCCTAGCTGATAACTTTCACAAGCAAGCTTTCTTGATTGCTTATGCTTCCTCCATCAAAAGGGCATTTAGCTTGAAAGAGCATGCACTGGTATGGCATCCATTCCTTCATGTTTTTAACGTGCTCTTGGCATCTCTTGCTATAGCCAGAGAGGGCACAGGCTCTTTCTATGCTAAACAGCTCAGTCGGGTTCCTGCTTTCCCAAAGGAGGTAACTAAGGACTTGGGAAGTTTAGCATGTCTGTCTTGTACAACAACCAAAACCAGACAGGTTTTAGCTGCCAATTTTTAGACAATCTTGGGCCCACTCTGCATACATTCTTCTGCAGGATGCATTGAGAAGCAGGGCTGAGAGGACCTGAAGGAAAGCAGGACTATTGGCATCAAAATTTCTAAGTCATTGCTTTCAGTCTAGCTTTCTTTTTTTCCCCCCAGCTTCAAGCACCTAAATTCCATCACTCACCACTAACTGCCAAGCAAAATGGCTAAACCACATTATGTCCCTCCTTTACAGGCTGGTCAAGCTATGCAGAATAACATATTATCATTCTTCATTATTTCTTGAATGCAAGTAAAATGGAGTGTGTAGCAGACGTGACAGGTACCAGTCTGGGACATGACTGATCCTGACAATTATCAATCTAGATATTAGTGTCTTGCTCTCTAACCCATACTATCTTTTAATATTTTTGTTTATCTCTTTTTATGAACTAATACAGGTACTTTACCTCATTTTCTCCCTTTGTATTTTACCAAAGGGTTAATACTTCTTTGTAAGCAGAGTGGGATTCAAGGGCAAAACAACAATCAATATTACTAGAGGCTGTGGGATGTTAATTGTCCAGCCCTGCTTCCTGGTTTGTTTTGCTGTTGGCTTTTTTTTCCAAATCTTTGCCTTTATTGATTCTCTACCTCCCCACTAATCCCTTCCAGAAAAAAGGATGGCTGTCATATCTTTCTAAATAAAAGTGACAGCTCAGATGGTAGTGCTCAGGTGAACAATCATAGGCTATTCGTACCAGGAATTGCTGATGTTATTGAGGGCAACTGCAAGTAAACAGAGGTTACCCACTTCTTTAGTTGCTACCTATCCTCCACACAAAGTGCCATGACAGCACAGTCTGTGCATCCTAACATGTCTGAACAGCAGGCACCAGAGATGCTCGGAGGTGTTGTACCTGACACTTGAGAGCTCTCTGAGTTTGAGGCTGCCTTCTGAGACACAACAGTGGGCACTCAGGCTGCCTGCCTTTGCACACTGGAGCCCTTCCATAGAGACCTCCTGCTCTAAAGGACCCGGCATCCTTTCCCACTGCTGCTGCTGCTGCAAGAGCAGCTGGGAGAGCCAGAGCTGAACATCCTGGACCCCATGTAAACTGCCAAGACAGGCAATCATAAGGAGTCTGAAGAGCAGGTGTCTGCCTTCTGAGGACACTGGCTGGGGAGCCATCAGCAGAACTGGGGGGAGGAGAGACTGCTCCTATGGACAGCTGGTGTAGAGGGGTCCTAATGAGCCTTCTTGTCTGGGAGCAGCTACAGAGGTGTATCATATGGTCCTACACTATCTGGGTACGGTGAGAGTTTGGAGGAATTCCACCACAGAGAAATGGTCACCACTGGCAGATTCAGGGCATCGTGGTCTCTAGCCACTACTGGCATAGGGAAGAAATGAGGCTATGGTCACATCCCATGCTTGGATCTCTGCTCTGAGACAGGAAGAAATTGTCATTGTGCACATTTTGTAGGAAATAATGAGTGCATGTGTGGAATTTTTTTTCCCCTCTATTTTTTCTCTCTCTCATGTAGGATTTATTTTGTACCCGAGTGTATCTTGGCCAGTGTAACTTAAAAGTATCAAACACTCTCCTCTTGAAATGCAAATCTTCCAAAGTTTCATTATCAGAATCTCAAGCTATAAACAGATAATATTATAAGCAAGAGTGACCAGAGCAAACACTTCAATATAACAAATATTTGCTTTGTGCCATTATTTTATCTGACTCGTATTATTAGAGTCAGATAAATTACCAGTGTTTTGACCACAGGTAATACAGCAGCAAGTTGAGCAATGAGCCACTACTCTCTTCATAAGAAAGAACAAAGGACAAAGCAGCCCTTGGCAACAAATATTTGTATGGGCCAGACTGTGATGAGTTTTGTAATAAAAGGCAAAACGAAGTAAAAAAGTAGGGGTTTGGAGCATCAAAAGCACGACTGCAAGAACAAAAAGTCAGCAGTGCTGAGAATGATAGATTGACACAAACACAGTGTCTTTAGAGTATGGAACATCAATATCACAAACAGATGAAAAGCAATCATAAATAAAAAAAAATCATAATATATCTGGAAAGACAAGAAAGTTATCAGTCAGAGGGAGGGGCATTAATTAGGACATGCAAAGTAGAAAATCTCTTAGAGACACAGAGCCCATTAACAGCTCATAGCCCCAAGCTAAATTCAAACAGGGGACTCAAAAATGGCACTTATACACTGTCTGACACACATGGGGTACTGCTGTGATGAAAGCAAAACTTAGTTCTGCAGTGGTTTATGAACTATGGCCCTGAACTGCTTTGGCTTTCTGATGAGGAGGATGGCAACACTGATCCAGACAAGGCAATGCACAACCATGACCCCAGCACCCACACCACAGGGGTGAGACCTCCTCTGAGCTGAACGGGATATCAAGGCTCCTCACTGACAAAACAGTTTTCTTACACAAAAATAACATCAAATAACTTAGGATGGTGTCTTCAGACTCCTCAGATGCTGTCACCAGGCACAAGGCAGACTATCTGGCTGATGGAAGTTTCCAATAATCATGCAAAAGAGAAGCCCTGCAGCAGTGAATCTCATGGGTGAGCCTGGAGTGAAGTCTCACAGCTCACCAACAAGATGCCATACAGAGCTTTTGAAAGGCAGGGTTAGCCAGTAGGCAGAGACTGTCTGGCTTTGCAAAAATAATGGAGTCTATCATTACACACCTAGGAGATTCCCTGGCAACTCTTAACTTGAGTATTTTGTTAACAAGCCAAGGAATACAAGCATGAAATGACTCCTATGATTCTGAAAACATGTAAAAGCAAACGTGCATTTCAATAGAGAAATAAAATCACCAACTGGTGTGTACTTCGCAGTTGTAAACAGTTCTGGGTTGCTGAAAATCTCCAGCTATGAGTCTTCCACTCAACTCTTAATTTCTTCATGAACACATCATGTGAGGTAGAAACCACCAGAACTGCACTCGTGTGAATCCCTGAAAGACAAATACCTCAGGAAAATAACAAATGCTGAAGAGAATGAAGTTTCATGACACATACTGGTTTATTTCAGAGTCCAGCAACTATTATTTCCAAAGTTCTTCTGAAAAAAGCATAGAAAAACTTAAGAGAGGTTGCTGTGAAATAATAGAAAGCCATGGAGGGGTCCCTCCTTCAAGCAGACTCTGGGGCAGGAAAACCTGTGGAGAGCAGCATTACAAAAGGGGTCTTGGTTTTGGCCAGTGTAGTATTTGACAGCATAGGAAAATGGGTATTTAGACTATCACTGGAGATAACAAATCTAAAGTTCATTTCCTAAATAGCAAGCTTGCCTGGAGAAGAACCTTTTAGCCACAGAAACGAGTCAATGCTGACATTTGTGGCCAGCACTGATGGGAAGTATCAACTGTTTAGGAAGAGAATACATGTGCTGTCATACAGGGTTACTAAAGGTGAAAAGGCAATTAATGCTCAGGGCCTTGGATCCCTAAGGGTCACTGCCTAAGCCTCCCGAAAAAGTAGTCCATATGTTCTGTATTATATTCTTTGACTGGAAAACAGATCAGGACTGTATGATATATACATGGGAAGTGGAAACAGCTTCATGTTGCTTGCATTCACAAGAGATTCCCACATCCACTCTTTGGGAAAGAAACACAAGGAAGTGCAGGTTATGCAAGTGTTTCTCTGCCTTTGGTGTTTCCTATTTCATATTGTCTGTTCTTTACTTATCCCATCACTTGATGCAATGCTCTTGTGAGAGAGATCTAGGCATGATCACACTGAAAGAGCACAATATTTCAGAGGTGTAGTATTTTATCTCCCCTTTGGGTTTATTGACCAACCATTAGCTTTAGATGAAATGCTGCATTGTGATTTTGATTCAGCTGCTGAAAGAACCTTGTCTATGAAGCCTAGTCTCTTATGCCTTGAATTCATTCCTTAAGGTAGGTCTAAAACTAAGGCTGAAGTTTTGGGAAGGATTGTTCCTCCCTCTGCCACTTTAACTCTTGTCTTTGTTTTGGGTGTAACCATTAATGGTTCTGTTGTGGTATGGAGAAGCATTTGTGAGGAAACTTCTCTCTCCAAGAAATGCTCTCATATGCCTCCAGCCACTCAGGAGTAATGTAGAGATTGTGCCCACACTGGACTGCATTACTCATTCCCAGGATGTTAGCAGATCTAAACGTTTTTGCTCAACTTTGACTTTTAAACACATAGTTCTTTCTTTCAAATGAAGCAAAATCATTGCAGAAAAGATTCTTGGCAGCAGTTTTTGCTCTGGCTTCCTGAGGAATGTGCTCGTTTTAAAAACTGAATGAAAAACCAATGGCACATAAAACTGCCTCATGACAATGCTGGCAGTTCTACCAGTTTCTCATCCACCCACATTTACCAAGCACTATGCATTATGTTAGAATTGTAACTTTGAAATGATAACCTCTGAGGACATGCTTTTTAATCACCAGTATCTTATTTTCTACTTTCAGAGTGTTGCGGAAGTATTATTTGAATAGCGGGTACCAGATTTTAAATGTCTGCAGTGATTACAATATCCTGTTAATGATAGTATCAGAAAAGTCCTTCAGCTGAGACCTTCTGGATTCTCACACTCAAAGAAAATATTTTTGCCATCTGTTCACCTGATATTTGCTACAGCAGAGAAGAAAAAGCTCAGTATTTTCTAGTCAGCTTAGTTCCAGCGTGGAATGCCTCAGTGTTCTTTTGGCTCCAGAAAACATCCTATTATGGTGAAAGTTTGGGTATTCCTACTTATATATCTCAGGAAATATATCCCAAGTATGATGCTTAATATGACTTTAAAAAGCCTCTTAAGCAATATTGACCTTCTTTCACATTAATCAATTTTTTTCCTCAGCAACTGTAAACATCAACCAGTCTATAAAGATGAAAATGTTCCTGCTCTGAACAGGAAAGTTTCAAGTTTTGTGGCTGAGAACGTCAGCACCAGACTACCAACATGGCATGCAGAGCTGAAGACCCAAATTATAGGCCACTCCAAAGACAAAAGTTTAAAAAACAGCCACTCCCCTCTTTCAAAAACTCTTTTGTGTTCTTTTTGGTTTCTCTAAGAACAAGTTGTTGATGATGGTATTTTCCTAGTGCATTTACACAAGCCTAGAGTTATAAAAGCCAGGCAGGCAGCACTACCCAGCTGGAAGCTGATCTTCAGTTGTGTAATGGTTGCCCTGTGAATAGGGCAGACTTCTTGCATAAACTCAGACTTGTGGGATATGACTTTTTCTCAAGGTCTGCCTGCAGCCCAAGCTCCAAGTGTGATCTACACTGGTACTAGCTGCAATTGCTCAGTATCTCTGAAAATCATGTGGTCCCTACACATTGATAAGGAGCTTAACTGCCTATGCCTTGCTTTGAAAAACTAATGCTATTTTAGATGAAAATCTAAAAGCTATCATAGCATTTCAGACCAGTAATATGATTTTATCAGATTATGATCCCTTTAGTGGCACAATCTGATTTTCACCTAAATAGCCTGATGAGGCTCAAATGCCTCATGCTAGCCTCTTTCTCAATGATGTGTCACACGCCGAGAGCAGAAGCTGAAATGTCACTGCTACCACAGGGCCATGCCAAACAGCAGCAAGGATCTGACTGAAGCAGATATATCCAGGTAGATGTGGCTAGCAATCCATGCCTCCTTCCCCTCTGCTCCTTGCTGACTTCAGACATTCACCCCTAGGGCAGTGGGGTGTATAGGGGGTGGTTCCCACAGCCATACCCAAGCTTGGGACACCCAGCACTTCCAGTCCCAGGTCTGCCCCTTGTCACAGGCGAACCTCTTTGGTAATGGAGACGGTCTGGGGTCCCTAACCAGCGCCTGTCTTATGTTGGCTGTTTACTGGCAGTCATAGGCAAATTTTGGTGCGTAGGATGGCCATCAGTGATATCACTCAGTATCTCCCGAGAGACATGAAGCTGCTCAAAAGTACTGATGCTAACCTGGGTGTTTTAGAAAGCCATCTCCACACGGCTAATCGTTACACTGATGCTGATAGCTTGAAATATTTGCTGTTTGGCTTCACTATCCTGAAATCATCCGCACACTCCCACGCCCACACACACCACGAAGAGAACGATCACATCCAGCGTTTTATTGCTGCAGGTATGCAATGTATATAAATGTAGTGTGCATGACGGGGCAATCGTGCTTTTTCTTATAAAAAAAAAAAAAAAAAAAAAAAACAAACAAC
>VYXC01003864.1:0-61338 GCA_013397175.1 Platysteira castanea | reverse complement strand
GCGGCGGCTCCTCCGGCAGCTCCTCCCGGGAGGACTCGGTGTCGGCAGCGGCGGCCGTGGTGCAGGTCCAGCAGCGGCGCCACCAGCAGGGGAAAGTGACGGTGAAATACGATCGGAAGGAGCTGCGGAAGCGGCTGGTGCTGGAGGAGTGGATCGTGGAGCAGCTGGGGCAGCTCTACGGCTGCGAGGTGCGGGGCCAGGGTCGCGGGGTCCCCGGCGCGGTTGCTGTCACCGCAGTCCCCTCGTCCGCCGCTGCCTCAGTCGCCCCCGGCATCCTCCTCCGGCCCCGAGTCGCGTTTCGGCGGTGGGCAGAGGAGCGCTGTCACCGCCACCTCCAAATGACATTCGCGGTCCGCCGCCCCCACCCTGCCGCTGCCCCGCGCCTCAGTGTACCCCGGCGCAGGGAATGGTGAAAGGTGCCTCCTGTCCTATAGAAGGGGTGTCCCTCGTACCTTCCCGAGGTGAATGGGAGGGGACCGCCCTTTGGGGACGGGCGGTGGCTGCCGCACTGAAGGGTCCCTCTCCTCCGGGGGTCCCCGGCTACTGCGGCAGGTCCGGGGTGCCGGGAGGTTCGCCCGCGGCGATGTTGGCCGGGAGCCGCTGTCCCCGCAGCCTTCCAGGGCAGGGCAGACCGGGGTTCGGAGGCGCCTTCCACGGGCTGGGCAGGCGTCGGTCTCCGTTAGACGCGAGCTGGCCCAGCGCCAGGGAGCCGGCGGGTCGGAGGGGAGAGCGGTGTGCTGGGCGCAGGGCGAGCGGGACCTGCGCGGGGGCTGTGCGGAGGCGGCTGCTGTAGAGGAAAGACTCCGGTGCGGGTACGGTCCCCTCTGGATCGCGGTTTTGCGTTACCCCGACCTACAGGAGCGGGGTAGATACTGGCCAGGAAATCTCAGTGAGCAATTCAGAGATCACTAGGACGAGAATCGAAAACACTGGGGGCTTGTATGTACATGATTTGTAGGTATCAAACCTGTTTTGCTGTTACTCTGGGCAAAGAGCGAATGTTGCCAGAATGAATTCTCTTTTGTAGAGGACAGATGAGCAGGAGGATGTTTCAAGATTGTTCAAAGGAATGGCAACTGTTGTCTTCCTTGTGGAGATGATGATGTTTTAAGTAAAGGAAGTACCAATACTTTGTTTTGTCAAAGCTTCATTAAAACTGTAGACCTTGTAATTCCCAGTGGATCCTATCTCCCTTCCACCTCAGGTATTTACTCTTATAAAGGATCAAAACGTTAAAGCTAAACTGAGGTTCACACATATTTTTTCCATCAGTAGTCTAATTCACTTTTTTTAGAGACTTCTGGAGTGAGATTTGTTGAAGCCACATGTGAATTTTGCAGCTAGCATGTCTAGGAGCCAACATCTCACACCGGGGCTCCTAAGCATGCTGGAGCTAGGAAGACAAGAGCTTGACAGTCCTTGAGGTGTGAATGTCTTGAGTGGCTGTGAAAATGTAAATAACCTGGATAGAATATCTAGCACACACATAATGCAAATGTTTAAAGAAACTCCTTTTATCTCAAAAGTGGTTTATTGGCAAATTTGTTAGAATGACATAAAAAATGTGCACATGGCAAGTTAAACCTCCTTAACGGTTCATATCCATGAGCTGTGGGAACGAAAGATTCAAATGGAAACTCTAGGTAAAAATAATAAAAATAAGCAGTTCTTAGTCTTCGTCGTGGTGTGACTTGCCTCTCCAGTGTCATGACTTGTTTGGCCACATAGCCTGTAGGCTGTGAGGATTTTTTGAGGTCGGAAGTGTTTAAAGTTGTTTGTGTGAACTGATGGTTCCGTATCTGTGCAAGCTGATAGTGTAGTTAGTGGCTGGCCTGCTGGTTCTGTCCTCTGGTTTGACTCTGGCCATTCAAAAGCACTAGGCCTGTTTGGGCTGTGTGCTTTTGACATTCGGTTGTACTTGTTCTGTTCCTAAGAAAGGATGTGGTACATTGGACCAAAGCAAAGCCCAATGAAATTGTTACTGCTCTTGACAGTATTCAAATCACAGGCTTGTTGGAGCAAAATCTTTCATACTTTTCCTTATTACAGTTGTTGCTTTCAACTAAAGTAGGAGGAGGTCTGCTTTAGAAAGTCTCCACTAAGGTGGAGACCATGTATTGCGCATAAAAATAACTTTTTTGATTATTTGGTTTCTGAGGTGACTTTTAGGGGGAAAAGTGGTTTAACATAACAGAACAAAATGTTTTCAGATTTGAAGGCCAAGGGCAAAATATTTAAGTCATCTTCTGCTCTTCCTTGCTGTTATGCATGAACTCTATCCAGAGTCAGCACAGATGATGGTAGTGAAAAGGTCAAACAATTAATATGCTATCAGAATAAAGTTGAAGATGTATGATGAGTGTAGTGATTAAAGACAATAGCAATTTAATGCAAGATGCTTTGCTTGAATCTGCTTGAATTATTTCTAAGCTTAGAGATGTAGCTCTCAGGCTGAAATTTAATCACCTATGCAGACAGTTAATAACCCTGTCTGAGGGCAGGTTGGGAGGGGGTTGGGAATTGCTCACTTTAACTTCTGTGAAAGATCTACAATAACTTCCCAATGCAATGACATTTAAGTTCTGGAACGATCTAAAATCTTCCAGGTTGTCAGAAATAGCCACTGAATTGTTAATCCTGGAAGAGCTAACCAATGTTAGTGTTTCATTGCTATTCTGATTCAGAGCTCTATTTCTAAGGAGTATTTCTGGGAAGAGCA
This sequence comes from Platysteira castanea, assembly GCA_013397175.1. Lineage (NCBI taxonomy): Eukaryota > Metazoa > Chordata > Aves > Passeriformes > Platysteira > Platysteira castanea. Next base: position 58,619 of record VYXC01003864.1, on the reverse strand, counting down.
GAAATAAGTAGAGGGTACTTGCAGTGTGGTGCACTGAAGGTCTGTAAGAAGACTTTCATGTCTCTTTGTGGGACTGCATAAATGTAGTGCCTGCTCACTGTTTTCCATTTAAATAATGTTTGCTATTATGCTGAGATCCATCAGTAAGTGAATACTTGCAGAAAGACTCCCTTTATTCAAAATTAAACATGTATTCATAGTCTCTCAAGTACTTGCAAGTTAAGTCAGCTATAAGCCTGTCTTGGCATGGTGACAAAGTTTAGGAGATGAGGTTGGGAAATAATGAGACAGGTTTGTTTGTGTTCTTCTTCTAGTGGATCTTGTCTTTACTGGTACATTTTTAGTTTTAAAAATTGGATGCCAAGAAATATAATGGTTTCAGGAGTGTGGCTTAGAAGGAGGCTATTTTTAATGCAGACCTCAGTTGTATGACACAATGATTAGCTTTAGAAAGTTTACTTCCACATGATGCAGACTTTAGGGATAAAAGGCCCTTTACCTGAGTGGTAAAGGTTATCAAGGTAGAAAACTTTAATAGAACCAGAGAGACTTGAGCAGGATTTGTTTGGCACCAAAACCTGTCAGGCTAATGTACTCAGGTCAGGTGCATCAGCTGAGTATCAGTCTGGCTGTTTGCTTCTGGGACTTCATTTAAAAAAAAAAAAAGTTTTATAACCTGTTTGTTCTGGTTTCTGTGAATGCTGAAACTGAGGTTACAGTTGCAGGTTAGTATATTGAAAATGCGGTGTCTTAATTGCAGGACTTGAACTGGCTTCAGTGTTGACCTTTTACTAGGTGTCTTGGTACTAAAAATAGTTTCTCCGCAGATGCTTTGTGTTTTGGGCTAAGTCCATTATTGGTTAAGAATTGCAAAATAATGCTGCACAGAACAACTTACATCATCACTATTCATTCCCTAATGGTTTGCAACTTGTAGTTCAGCATGAAAGTGGTTACAGACCAGTTTTCCAGATGTATAATCTATGTAGTATGCACCTGCCAAACTTGTTCGACTTTGTATATGAAAAAAGAGACCACTGGGTTTGTCCTCAGAAACCAATCAGCTTTGCAGGTGAATTTCTGTGCTCTGGGGTCCTGTCTATCCAGAATTATAGCATTTGCTATACATGGCACACAGATTTTTGCACAGTAATGAAGACAGATTTTGCTTGTGCTATGGGTTTGTTGCTGAATATTTTTTAATGTAGAGATTTGCATGTGCAAATCAAATGAGCCCCTAGACTTTGCACTCTAAAAGCTGAATATAAGACTTGCCTTCTGAGATATTGCTGAACTTAGCTGAGTAATCAACTATTTTATTAGACTATGTCTACTGATGTATGGAAGTCAGTGCTTGGCAGAGGATATGATGTTGGTCTGGAAGTACCACGGTATTATGTTCAAGCTTATTATTTTTCCATTCCAGGAATGGAAATACCCTGAGATTGTGTTTAAAAATTCACTGTACAATAAAATACATGTGGAAGAGATGCTCATAAAGGCCCTTCAGGCATTTCCTTTAAGAGTACAAATCCATGCCAGACTGAGAATTGTTATGTGTAAGATTTTCTTCCATCTTCTGGTACAGATACTGCAATGACAAGAGTAGAATGAAGCTTTGAAATGGGTAAGGGATTTCATGTTGGCAGTGGAGTATGGGAGGGAAGGGAACAATTCAACTCAGTCTTGCATGGATCGAGAGCTGCCTTTGCCTGGTTGCTCAGTGACTGCAGTGCTGGAGAACACCCTCTTTGTCGGTCTTCCTGAAGCTGCTGGGATATGCTAACATTTCCCTCCACTCATTCTGTCTTTTCCAAAACAGCCTGGTCAGCATGCTGCTAAGGCTGCCGTGTGGTGATGTGGACCTGATGGTATGATCAGGTACTACTTATGCCTCAGGCTCTAGTGAGATAATGTTTGAAATTCATTATTCATTTCCCAGAAAGACATTTGGTAAGAAAATCTACTGAATAAAACACGACAGAAACAAACTTTTGCCCACAGTCTCACTCTTTGAATAGACTTCTTCTAACTTGGACTAGGATCTCAGAAATGATAATTGCATGTGGATTCCTTTCTAAATGGATCAAAAGTGGAAAGAGGCTGAGAAGGATCTGAGAACTAGAGAGAGCGTCACTCTTAAAAAGGTGCAAGTCAGTAAGAAGAGTAACAAAGGATTTCTTTCTTTGGGAAATTATTAGAGTTTAGATGCATTGGAGTAATGTACTTCAAGGTCTACCAAATTGCTTAGAAATTTATTTGGATTATTTCTTTTGGACAGCTGTTACAGACCTCTACGTTGTACAACACAAACTTTGGTGTGCTCTCTTAAGGGCAGCGATGCTGCTCAGTGTACTCATGTCAGTTGAAGAGTTGCTGTGATTAGAGACCTATAAAGGACACAGGCAACACAGGTGTATCAAAGGCTTATTCTATCATGTAGCAACCACAGAAAGGTATTTGAATCCCAAGAGCATAAAATGGGAAGCCTAAAAAATATATGTTGATTTAAAAAAACCTTGTAAAATGCATGAAGTTCTTTCCAGAGGAGTGGGCTTAAGGGCCTATGAGGGTTCCAAGCACCTGATGGTGATAAAGTCAGAGCCTTTTATTTTTAAATGCACTTCTTAAAATCTCACCTTGAGTTCTAAAGACCCTGCTCTAGTAGGAAATGTACCACTGTTCAGCTACTGAACTTTCCTTCTTTTTGCATGTGTACAGTGTACAAAGTACATGTGTACTGTGTACAGTGGTGCAAAGGAATTCAAGAAGGGAGAAGTTCATCATGGTCAAGTACAAGGTTCTGCACATGGGTCAAGGAAGTCCCAACCACAAATACAAGCAGAGTGGAGAATGGATTGAGAGCAGCTCTGAGCATGAGGCTTGGGGGTGTTGGTTGACAAGAACCTCAACATGAGCTGGCAATGTGCACTTGCAGCCTGGGCCACATTAAAAGCGGCATGGCCAGCAGGTCAAGGGAGACAGTTCTTCTGCATTTACTTCACTCTTGAGAGACCTCCCCTGGAGCTCTGGGGCTCCAGTATAAGAAGGACATGGACCTATTGTAGTGAGTCCAGAGGAGGGCCACAAACATTATCAGAGAGCTGGAAGCCTGTGAAGGCTGAGAGTTAGGATTGTTCAGTCTGGAGAAGAGAAGGCTTCAGGGGCATCTTAGAGGGGGCCTACAAGAGAGCTGGAGAGGGGCCTGTAGTGAAAGGACAAGGGGAAATAGCCTTTAACTGGCAGGTTTAGATGAGGTATTAGGAAGAAATTCTTCACTGTGAGGGTGGTGAGGCACTAGAACAGGTTGCCCAGAGAAGTTCTGGACTTCCCATCCCTTGGAGTGTTCAAGTTGAAGTTGGATGTGGCTGGCCTAGTGGGAGATGCCCCTGCCCTCATGGCAGGGGGATTGAAACTAGATGAGCCTTAAGATTCCTTCCAACCCAAACCATTCTATGATTCCAAGAAAATTATTTTTCTAGTATTTGATCTTTGTTTAGTCTAGATGTCATTTCTGCATTGGTCAAGGTTCATTGTTTTACCTGATTCAGCAACAATATTCTTGACTTCCAGTTTAAAGCTTCACAACACAGGTTATCTTCCAGCAGCTATTCCATAGCAATCTTTCTGTTCAAGATTCAACTGGTCTCTTCGCTGAAGCAGTAGGTGTGGTTGTTTTATAACAAGATGAATAAATAACTGATTGCTTACATCACTTAAGATTTTATAATTGTTTTTCTTATTAACAGTAGCTTACAATCTTTGTGGCTACAAAGTCTCCTGTGCCTTTAGGCAAATTGTTTTATATAGAGCTGGTACTTGATTAATCAGGGTACCAAAGGAGAGGAGGGGGTGGGTGGGAGAACATGGATACAATGGAAAAACTGTGGATAAAAAAATAAATGGTAAACTCTGCTACAAATCATGAAGTGAATGTACAGCTGAAGGGGACACAGGGGAACTGGTTATTAATCTACTCCTTTTTACCATTGAGGTTTATCACACGAATTCATTATATTGCTTTTGGACTTGATTGTAGCTTGGATGTGTCAGTACTTGCAGGGCAGTTAAACTACAACATGGATGATCCATCCACAGATAGCTGAGAGCAGCTTATGTTGTGCTTTGTCGAAGGTGCCAGGCTGACTTGAGCACTGTTGGTCCCTTGTAACCCTGTGTTATGACAGAGTGGGATCTCTCTCCTTATTCTCAGGGCTTTGCATTAGCTGATCTAACTTGTGCTGTGGAAGCAAATGCCTGAAATAAAAATAACCCTGTTTAAATGAGAAAAATACCTATTTCATGGAATGTTTGACTCTTCTTATAAGACATAGGGAATTTTTCTAAATAGGTCTTGTATCTAAATAAAAAGATGTGAAATTAAGTCTTACTTCAACTAGAACAAGTAGTGTGACAGTTTACTCTCTTGACAACCCTAAACTAATTCTCTTTTGATTCATGCCTTGCAAAGGCTGGCTGAGCTCCTGGTTGCATTCTCATAATTCTCCCTTTAGAACAGGTTATCAGCCACTTTAAAAACACTGTAATGGGACTTAACCCCTATGTAGTTTGTAGAGCATATTACTGTACATAATGTGTACATACTTTACATAATATTCTGACAGTGCAGGAGATACCAATGGGGGGGGAAAAAAAGCTATCCCATCTCTAATCTGATTCAGTCTGAGTTATGGTCACCTTGTCTCTTGTCACTACAGGTGACAAAGCAGCAGCAGCATCAATCCATTCTTCCAGCCTTGTGTCTTGCCTGCAGTATTCAAAAGCCAAGTTCTCATTTTTCCCTGCCTTACATCTAACTCCAGAAACTTCTGTTTGACAGCACAAATTGAGTAGTTAGATGTGGCCATCCATCTTTGTCACTGCAACTTTTGGCTGCCTGTTAGCAGCATCTTTTGCTGTTCTCCCATGTGACACATGGCATTATGGGAAGTCAAGATTTCTAAAACTTACTAATGCTGGAGAAGGGGTATAAAATCTTAATTGTATGCAGTCCATACAGCAGCAGTATGACGGTATTTCAAAGGATAGAATAAATTTAGTCTGTTAAAGATCTTCTTGGAACAAGGAATTGTTTGGGCAGAGGTACACACTGAAACAAATCAAATCTTCTTTGAAGTGCTAAGTATTTAATTCTGAGGATCACATTTCATTAGCAGAACTGTTACCTCCCCTCCCTGTCCCACCACTCCCTCCCACCCTGGAAGCATGATGTCTATTCCAGGAACCAGTTCAGCATGCCATCTTAAACTATTTTCAGGGAACACACAGATCGCAGCCCCAGAAGGCATCTTGTATATTTTCAATCCATGTGATATTTATCCGTAGCTTAGATCTAGTGGATCTAAATATAGAGAAAAATCATAACATGTTACTATAGGTCTTTAATAATTAGAATGCTTGTAGATAGCTAATTCAATGTAATACTGTTAAGCCTGTAAAGCAAAGGTAGTATAGAAGATAGCGTTAATGAAGACGCCTAATGGCAAGTAAGTGGATGGCTAGTGTGTGCAGTGGTGCTGGTCTACAGGTGACACTTCCAGTGGTGACTCAGAAGAGTTCATCATTCTAAATATGCTGCCAACAAGAGGATCACACACTTCAGTCCTCTGTGTTGGACTTCATAAGTGCAAATGATGGCACAATCAATGCCTAATGAAAATCCTCTTACCAGACTGTCTTAATAGGATTACTTTCCAGAACACAGAACTGGGAAGGATCTCCTAGATCACATGGTCTGCCTTCTTATTTGCAGATAAGCTCTTTGCATTTGATATAATTTTTAAATTTAGTAACTCAGTTATGTGATGTTTCTTTCCATATTATTTCATGTATTTAAATATGACTTTTAAACAGTTTAGGGACTAGAGTCTTTCCCATCCCTTCTATAAAATATAGAAAGACATAAACAAAAGACCAATACTTGCTTGGAATGAGCTTGCTTGGACTTTCACTCTGGGGTGAAGTTTAAACAGATTGTAAATGTGCTTTACTGCCTGTTCTTACTCTGGGCATCATCAGACTCAAGTGATGACTACAGCTGAGGGGCAGAAGTATTAAGACAGTGATTCTGCTGTAGGTCACTTACTACCTTATAATAAAATCTGTTCTTTGAGTAGATGTCTGTGGACTCTGGGAAAAATATGCTTACTAATATTTCATGGAATTAATTTAGCACTCCTTAGAAAATATACGTTAGTGGCTTAAGATCCTAACTTATTTCAGCACTTGAATGATAACTTTTTTGAAGTAGATACTTAAATTAAGTCTAGCATGGTACAAGTGATTAGTTCTCCTTTAGGTGACTGGTTGACGCACTTAGTTTAAACACAAGGAATGCCCTGAGCCTTTACAGTTGGTTGCTTTACATTTTAAAAGATAATACCTGAAGCACATAGTGCATTTTTTTCCTCAGAAAAGAAGTCCAGATGTTCTGGAATAAATTACTGTGTCTTTTTGGTTTTGTTATGCTGGTAGTAATCATTCCATTTTAGGCTTATGGTCAAATTTTGTATTCCTGTTTTAGGTGATTTGAGGTAAAACTGCTTAGTCTTCTTTCTTAAAGCATAAAAAAAACACCCTAGAATTTGGATTATGTTGATATTGAGAATGGAATCCTTTCTGAGTGCAGAAACTGGTGAGGGGAGGAGTGCTGGTGCTAACTAGCTCACTGGCAGCCAGAAACATTCCAGCTCTTACTTCAGCTGTTGCTGTAGTACTGCCTAGTCTGCTTAGCTAAAGATTTAATCAACTTGCTTATAGCTAACCAACTACTTTTTGTTTATGAAACGCAAAGTCTTAGGTAGAAGATGTGCTTTAGTGTCTTGAAGAAATTGTGATAACCAGAGAATTAATTTATATGAGGAAGCAAGGTATCAGTATTTCACTTTATCATCTGGAGGCTGTCTTGCCTCAGGCTGGGGGCAACAGAGGCTTCCAGGACTACTGTAAAAATCAACACCTAAACAACATTTCTGCCTTTTTTTTTTTTCCCCAGTATGTCTCTGAACACTTTTTAGTCTTCATTTTTTTTAGAAGTTCCTGTCAGGTTTCACCTTAAAATATGTAATGAGTACGTTTGGTATTAAAATTGTTAGCTCTTACTCTTGGTTTGTAGTTTGCAGTGCATTTAATGTAGCAAGTGGAAGGAGGCAGGACTATGTGCTAAAATACTTTCCTGAGAATCTGACAGTGCTGGAATCAGTGCTGGAAGCACTGGAATCAAACAGGGGTCCTACACAGTCTTCAGCTCCCTTCTCTTTTTGTCATCCTTGGTGGGATAGTCACAGCAGGTTATCCCACCTCCTGGATCTGGAGTTGTTTGTGAATTCATTTTAAAGATCCCTCAGGCACTTTTCCATGTTTTGCAGTTTGGGCACTTGCCTGTGTAGCCAAGTGGTGTCTCTGGGCCCCTGGGGAAGAGGAGTGTCTGCTTTAAAGCGTGTTAGAACTCCTGCTGATATTTCTTGACACCAGTGGACCAGAGCCAAAATGCATTGACTGCCAGTCTCTGGCCTGCCTGCTGCTCCAAATGAGTATCTCAGGGGAGGGAGAGTCGTCACTGTGTAGAGCACACTGCTATGCCCAGGCACCACTTGAAGGAATGACTTGTTACAAACCATGAGACACTCTCTGGATCTCTTGCATACTAAATTCTTCAAAAAGATTGCATTGCTTCTAGATTCTGCAGAATGTGAGCACACTTGTTTTGATACCACTAAATAAGACGTTTCTCCCCACGCCCCAGAAAACAGTCTTCTTGTCTCCCATGTTAAATCTTAAAGGACCTAATACTTCTGGCTAAAGAAATATTAATGATTGAAAACTGTCTCCTGTTCCAACCAATAACACTTTAATTGGCTGGTAAGACAAAAATGTGGTGAGAAGACTATGAGTGTGTCAGATGCTTGATGTACCCCTACTGTATGGCTTCTATTGCAGAAGTCAATTTACACACAGCCTCTCATTGTAAAGAAAATCAATACTGGAGACTAACAGATTGTTTTTACAGGGCTGCAGAAACTGAGATGAGGAGAGCCTTTTAGAGGCCTCATTATATCACATGCTCTTTCCTTGTGTTCTTTCAAACAATCTGATGGAGTAATTAATCCTTGAAGTGCCCCAAGAGGCAAACCTACTTAATTGCACTGCTGTTTAGCCTAAATTACCAGACTGCAAAGGAGCTGGTGTGGATCCTGTTTGATCGAAATTTTTTCATGGAGTATATGCCTTAGGTCTTTTTCATCTTCTCTCTTAGAAAAAAGCAATCAATCTGTCAAATTTGACTGTGTGGCATGGTCCTAGTCGTTATTGCATTCTTCCTGTAGGCAGAATTATGTACAAATTGCAGGGAAGCAGTCAGCTGGACCTGTGTTGCTTGGAGATGGAGAGTGACCTGCTCTTGTGAATCAGGCAGAAGTAGGTATGTCCTGTGACTACTATGTGGAAAGTCATTCCACTTGCATAATCATCAGAGGAGCAACATTTAATGGTGGCTTAAGCTGTGTGCCTTTCAAGGCTGACTATGTAACAGTGATTTGCTGTACAACATGTATTTGCTAATACCAAACTATTTGTGCTTCATGTGAAAGTGGATGATGACAAAAACCATGATGTGTCCTTCCTATCTGCTTTAGAGTGTTTTGTTTAACAGAAGTGACATCCAGGCATAGACTTAGCATGTCCTATTTTTATATTGAGAACACAAGGCATTTGTTTTGGAGACAGCACTTGATTTTCAACAAACGTCTTCTTGTTGAGATGGAATCCATGTTATGGGTATGGTTAGGGAGTGCTGAATGCTTCTCTTCCTCTGCTCAGTATAGTCTGTGATCAATGCCTCTTCTTCATTTAGCAATTTCACACTCTAGTGATTCCTTTAGACTTCTGTAGAGATGCACAAATTAGACAACAATTCCTTAACCAGCATGTTCTGGATATATTTGGATAAGTTGAAGTTGTTTTGACAGTTCAGTTATGAAAACAGTAAAATAGCGGTGTTAGTACTGAAGAAGATTAAATGAAGTCTGTGACTGGGTATCAGTTTCTTCTCTATGCTTGTTAATGACACTGCAGTTGTGGAGTGCAAGGTTCTTTGTCTGCATAATGAGAAGAGATTTAATTTTTTTAAAAAATTGATGTTATGGACAAATGGAATGCCTGGTATTTTGGTATCCTAAAATCTTCCTGTAATCACATCATCTTGCCAATGGATTTTTTCTGTGTTGTGTTAAAGATGATAGAGCTGCAGTCATTGTATCAGGGGATTGACTGTGATTATTGAAGTTATGGGCACAATGAGGTGCAGGGTTCTCAAAATTCGGAATCTTGCCGCCTTTGCCCTTATATTTCCTGTGATGGTTGTTTTTCATCATTTAGAAACAATGGCATGAATCCCAGAGAACTGCTCTACATTGTGTCTCGCCCACACCCCCACCTGCTGGCTATATCCCCGCTTTCACTGTCCGTGGCTCTAGGGAAATTTATCCTCTTAGGATGCATTACTGCAAGGACACATCTCCTGCCTTGACAACTGCTCTGAAATCTAAGTGCTTGACAAATTGGAGTGGTTGGTAACTCTTTTGGAAACCCTTGTCCTAGCAAGTCATAGCTGTCCTAGCTGTCATAAACACTGTGCCTTTGACTAGTGGAGAACAAATGCACCTCTCTCCTCTAGAGCTTGCTTTGCGTCTGTCTCTGCAATAGGCAGTAGAAGGATATCCACTGCCTCTGAACTAATGGGAAGTGCTGGGTTATCAGGGCCAGGTGGGAAGAGATTGGAGAAGAAAGTGGAAAGCTGTGTGGACCTGGAGAGGTAGAACTGAGGTAGACATGGCAGTATGCATGTAGAAAGTGCATGGTAGGCTGCCTGCCTTGTCTCCATGTTTATCCAGGTGATTTCTTTCAGTAGTGTATACTTCAGATCCAGGTCTGTGGGTGTACATCTCCTTGCCCAAATTCTGCTGGTTTGGTTGTGCCAATTTGTTAAATATAAGTAATTTTTCTTCTGGCTTGCTTTCTTCCTGTGCCCTCAAATCCCTGTTTGAACTTGTCCCCTCTGTCTTTCTCTACTCAAGACTCACAGAAATATTTACAGTAGTGAAAGAGAGTACTTCAGAAGTCAGGGGTTGTAGGGACAAATAAGATTAACAGTAGTTTGCTATAAGTTTGCTTCTCTTGCTCTAGATGTTGCTCTTCCACAAGTAGGAGCTGGAATTTTGTATTTTGGGAAGACTTGTTTGAATAGTGTTTAAAGCAGTGCCAGAATTGGAGAGTCCACTGGAGGTGGATTAGAGGGAGAAGTAATATGATCTCTATCAACAACTGGTATTTTTGCAATTAGTGTGGATGTCCATACATTTAACTCTGAAGACACATTATGTACTGAAATGCTTCTAAAGCATTTGTCCATTGTTTTTTGTAACTTGTACATCAGATCTGGGCAACTGTCTTCAGGTACACTTGTACTGTCACCCCCTCACTCCAAGCCTATCACCAGCAGGTAAGATGGTCTTTGTAGATGGCTTTTCCTCGGACTTTTCTGGGATGATAGGTGTTCAATAGGATAAGTTGTTCATGGCCATAAGGGCTTTCTTATGAAACAGGAACTACAGGTCCAGATGTCTGAGGTACAGGCTACAGCAAAAATGAAATAATAGACAGGCTTGAATTGATGTTCTGCACTCTGTACCTCTTAAAGGCATGTTATGAGGCAAATTTTTAATAGACGCGATTTTCCACTCAGCAAGCTCAGCTAAACACTTACTTGATTTTAGTACTCCACCTCTGATACAGACAGTTAGTGTTAGAAAATTGCAGTCTTCCACCATTACTGTTCAAGTGAACTGTTCACCCTGTCACATTATGGCATCTGCTTTTATTACAGAACACCACTATTTTCTCATCCTTTTGACTTTTTAAAAAATTTTTTTACAAAAAGGCAAAACCTGAACTATCCATGCAATTATTTCCATAGCACTGAACAGGAGAATTAGGATGTACTTCGGAAGCACTGTAACAGACTGGCTGGCTATGCCTTGAAAAAGCATATTTCTTCCCTTTTCATTTTCACAGCTGCAGTGTTGAGCATAAAAGCAGTGAAGTTAAGAGTATGTCTGACTCTGTCCTCCCACACTGGCTTGTTTTTCATGTATGATTGTTACTTTTAGGAGTCATCCATGTTTATGTGGATTTTATTTTTGGTTTTGATTTCTGAATGGTCAGCTAGCAAATCAATATGACAAAAGTTGCATGAAAGCCTAGCCTGGGAATTTCTTGTCCCAGAAGACAAAATACATTGACATAAATAGACAAGGCAAATGCAGGGAAGCCATCTGTGCGTTAGCAAAGACTGACTTGCAGGGTAGCTGTGCACAGAGCTGTTGGCTTTCAGCTCTGCTGCTGTAGATGAGGAGTCTTTGCTTGCTGTAGGCTAAGGAGAAGGGGAGGAGTAATAGCAAGTGGAGGTTGTGTGTTACTGGAGAGGAATTAATATATATAAAGATATTGTTGTTTGGCATTACTCTGACATTGTGTTGGAGATATTACAGGAAATGAGACATGGAGTGGAAGCTGGAAGAAAAGGAGTGTGATTCCTTGTCTCCTCTCTTCTGATATACAAATTCTCCCCTCTCAAATCTTGTAATGCTCGGTGTAGAGCAGCAGTGATGCTGGAGCTGACTTCTGACAAAAATGCGACTGCAGAGCAGTAGTATTGCTGGTGAGGTTCTTTGGCAGCGAGGGAAGAAAAACCTGGGCACCCTTGAGAAAGGAGGATGGTTGTGGAATCATATAATTGTTTAGGTTGAAAAAGACCTTTAAGATCGTTAAGTCCTAACATTAACCTAGCACTGCCAAGTCTGCCACTAAACCATGTCCCTAAGTGCCACATCTACATGTCTTTTAAATGCCTCCAGGTACAGTGACTCAACCAGTTCTCTGGGCAGCCTGTTTCAATGAATGGCAATCCTTTTCATGAAGAAATTTTTCTTAATATCCAATCTAAACCTCCCCTGGCATAACTTGAGGCTGTTTGCTCTTGCCCAGTCAGTTGTTACTTGGGAAAAGAGACCAACACTTCCTTTCAGGTACTTGTAGGGAGCAATAAGGTCTCCCTGAGCCTCCTTTTCTCCAGGCTAAACAAGCCCAGTTCTCTCAGCTGCTACTTGTAAGACTTGTGCTCCAGACCCTTCAGCAGCTCTGTTGTCCTCTGGACGTGCTCCAGAACCTCAGTGTCTTGTAGTGAGAGGCCCAAAACTGAATGTAGGATTTGAAGTGTGGCCTCTCCAGAGCTTGCTACAAGGGGGTGGTCACTTCCCTTGTCCTGCTGGCCATGCTGATTTTGCTACAGGTCAGGATGCTATTGGCCTTCTTGGCCACCTGGGTACATGCTGGCTCGTGTTTAGCTACTGTTGACCAGCACCTCCAGGTCCTTTTTTAATGAGCAGCTTTCCAGCCACTCTTCTGCAAGCCTGTAGCGCTGCATGGGACTGTTGTGACCCAAGTGCAGGGCCCAGTACTTGGCCCTATTGAACCTCAGCCCAACAATCCAGCCTGCCCAGATCCCTCCACACAGCCTTCCTACCCCCCAGCAGATCAGCAGTCCTTCCCAACTTGGTGTCATCTGCAAACTATCTGAAGGAGAACTCAGTCTCCTCATCCAGATCCTCAGTAAAGACATTAAACAGGGCTGGTCCCAATACTGAGCCCTGAGGAACACTACTTGTGACTGGCCAGTGGTCAACAGCAGTGGCAGCCCTGTGTCTGGCTCCCTGGTGCTGGGCAGGAGATGTTCCTTGCATGAGCTCAGCTGGGGCTGTCTCTGCCCAAAGTGACTGCAAAGATGGTATTTGGTGGAAGATCTGCTCCTCAGTGCTGGTTTATGCAGTGGCCTGGCAGCGCTGTGCAGGGCTCACTGCAGCGTGCGGCCCTGGGCCTTGCTGCAGGTCACCCAGCAGGCCCCTGCCACACCTGTTCCGTGGGAACTGCCCGGGGGCAGGGAATGGCAGCCAGCGCCTGTCCCACCCCCAGCCAGGCGCGGGCAGCCAGGGGCACTGGGGCAGCCCCAGCCCTGGGCATCTCCCTGTTGCTGAGCCATGGACAGGCGGGGATGTAGCTGGGCACGGCTGTGGGGAGCTGGCCCTGCTGGGACATGGCTGGGGCAGGGGCTCATGGCCCCAGGAGCTGACATGGGCGGCCTTGTGGATGGGCCTGTGGCCCATGAACTCAAGTGAGTTTGGCTTTTTGCTCCAGCTTGCCTGTGAGTGGAACCTACTTTAGGATACATTTTTATACAAGCCTTTGGGCTTGTGTGTTTCTTAAAGCTATTGGGGGCAAATGGGGGAAGTTTGTCCTTGAAGGCAGAGCTCCAGGTCTGGATCACAGACTGTAACACAGGGCTGTGGCTTATTTTAACATGTGTGTCATGACTGAATGTTTGAAGATACCAGTGCAGACCCAGCTTTGTTATGATAACCGAAATGGCCATATGGACCCTGATAAGAAGGTGTGTGTTGCACCATTAATTTAGTTTTTATGTAAGGAGTTGTTTTTGAAGTGCCTTTGTTCAGCCATGAAACCGATTTAAATGTAAACTTCTGAAACCATGTTTCTTTAATTTCCTCACATCACAACAGTTTCATATGCTGAAAGATTTTGCTTGCTACAGAGTCTTTGTTGCTGAGGCTGAAATAGGTGCAAAAGGCAGAGCAGGAGACAGGAAGGGAGAAGAGGGGCAGGCTAAGCCCAGAGTCCATCAATGCTGTTTGGAGGCTCTGCAGTCCTGTTGGGGACTGAGGGCTGACTGGGGGTGTTTCTCCTTTCTTCTTCAAAAGGAGAAAAGAGGGTAAGAGCACGAGTCCAATATCTGATCCACTATTGCTCCAGAAGCTGGCCATGCAATCTCCTCCCATCACTGTGTCATGCATGTAACACAGGATTAAAGGAAGTACGGGAGCTGATGACTTTTCTGGTTGTATCTTCATAACATTTAGAGTACTGCCTGACCTGCAAAGATTTCTGCGAAGATTCCTGTAGGTAAGAGAAAAAGGATTAAACTCGCTGGATAATAATTTCTTTGCAGTAATGTAAGCTGATCTTGACTGCTGCTGTGTTAATGGTGGCTTAAAGAAAACTATCAGCAGGCTATTGGCAGCTTTGAAAACAAAAACCTACCCTGCTTCCTCCTATTCATATTCACAGAGATGAACATTTCCAGTCATAATGATCCATTTAACTGCCAGGGTTAAATACATCTCAAGAAAAATTATATACAATTAAAAAGGAAGAAGCCTGTTAGTGTAACATTGAGGCTGTGTGATTGAGGACAGTCAATCAACTGGAAGGCAGATCTTTAAAACTGAGATTAGTTTTCATTTGACTTTTAGAGAATTTTATTCTTCCTGTTTCCCAGAAAAATATTTACATTGCTTAAATTCTGAAGTGCAGTGTGAAGTGCTCAAAGGTTAATGAACAAAGCTTCAGCACTAAGGGCTAGCTAAGTATTTCCTCCATATTAGAGACAGAAACAATCTCTTTATGGCTTGCCCAGTGTCACACACACACTTGATGGTAAGATCCTACTGTAAGGTTGTTGGAATGATTAATCTGTTTAAGCTGTGTTTAATTGTAGGACCACCTCCATTTACTATTTGTAATTCCTAAGTGTGGAGTTCTTCACTCTCTTCAGAAACAAACTTCCTTGTGAATTGCAAATTTCTGCAGAGTAGCAGTCTTGTAGTGTACAAATGAATTCAGTGTTCAGGTGGCATGTTTCTTTTGTGTGCAAGACAGCCTAGGATGTAAAACCCAGCCAGATGCAGAGCAGGTGCGCTGACCTGGGCTCCCAGACCCGGTACACTCGTCAGCAGCATGGATCACTGTGTGGGCACTTCAGTCCCATATGCCTGTTGCTAGGACTCCAGGTGTCTTATTCCCATGAGGGTTTTTTCTGCATTAAACTGAGCTGCTTTTTATTTCCCAGGGAATTGTGGGAACTTGTGTGTTCTTGGGGCGTGTTTTGAGGGGGAAGGGAAGAAGATATTGTGGGAAAGCATCAAATAACTGAATTTGCTTTAGGGCTGGAATCAAAGGGCTATAATCATCAAAAGGTGGAAGAGAACCAGCCCACAAGAAAGCAGTAGTGAGGGTTTTGCCTGTAGCTCTGAATAGGCCAGGGTGGCTGGGAGTGGAGCACTGAGTGGAAGGTGGACTGGCTACTTACATGAGTGAGTGGGAGCTCCTTTGGAGCAATGCATGAGTAAAGGCCAAAGCTGACTTGCTATAAAACAAAATGTTATAAGAAGGCCAGAGTAGTTTCCTATGAATGAAAAATTTAAACGAGACAGGTACCACTGCCTTGGCTCCTAGGGCAACATGAAGATGCTTTGATGTAAAACTTTGGCCTAGTGCTCAAAACAACTCTTCTCACCTAAGCCAGATAAAATGTATAGATAACATAAGCCACCAAGCTGCTCTTACCAAGAGATTGGTAACTTTTAATTGCAGCTTGTTTCTCTGTACATTTGGAATCTTGTAGATTGGAAGCTCAACCAGCTATTATTTCTGCTTTGGCTCTATCTGAAGTATTTCAGGGCTTCACATGAATATTCCCTATTTGAATGTATACATGGATTTTCAGTTATAAAAAGTATTATTTTTTCTTTGTGTGTACTTTCCGTTTGTTTGTTAAGAACAACATGAAGGAA
Source organism: Platysteira castanea (assembly GCA_013397175.1). Taxonomy (NCBI): domain Eukaryota; kingdom Metazoa; phylum Chordata; class Aves; order Passeriformes; genus Platysteira; species Platysteira castanea. Next base: position 42,897 of record VYXC01003864.1, on the reverse strand, counting down.
CTTTAAAATTAACTTGCATTCCTTAGTATATTTTCATAAGTAGCTACCCAGATCTACAGTAGAAACCACAGTAGGAAATGAGTTTTGGTCTGTGTAGAAACAAGGTGAAACTGATGTCCTAATTTTTCTAATTAACTACATAATTGTTTAATCCATTTAGAAAATGGTGGTGTAAATTTGTGTACTTTGGTTTTGAATATTTTTGTTTTACAAAGTATCTTATGACTTGACTTGTCTTTATTAAGTGGTAAATGCCAAAGGCATTGTATGAAACATCTTCAGCATTTTTAAAGTGGAATAAATATAGAAGTACTTTTGGCACAGCTGTCTTACTTGCAGCTGAAGGTAATGGGGATTTTAAACAAAGGGATATTTGGTATGTTTGATTTCAGTGAGTGGCAATGAGTTCTTCTACCTTCTTTTAACTTGGTAGTCCATAGGCCAGCTAGAAAGCTTGTGTTAGGCTCTTTCCTGGTCACAAAATGCTACCTGGGTGCCTGTATTTTGCTGTCCTGAAACGACCAGGCAAGGACTGCTACACCCATTCCATATTTAGTAGATTTCATCCTGTGAACTCTTGTTATGGAGGGTAGCACTGCTTATTATGAATGTAGGATTTATTAGTGTCCTGACTGCTGTGTTTGACACCACGTGTGCAGAACGGAACCATTTGTACTTTATCTAAGCTACCTGCCTGTGGGAGGAACATGGGTACAGTGTCCTTTACACAAATCTTCTACGAGCTGAGAAGATGTCTTTGAGGGGGTTGGTCCATCTTCCATCTCCCAAACCATCTGGGTTTGGAAGAATTTGAGAAGGATTAAAAGGAGCAGTTTGGCAGCTTTGGGCAATAATGAGAAAGTGGGGTCCTCAAACACTGTCCAAATGTAGCTTCTTTAGAAAAATCTCGGCCTTTTTTTCTTCTTTATCTTCAGAAAACAGTTCTTAGTCCCCCAGTCTTGTATGTTGTCTTTGAATGAGCAGATAGAGACCTCATAAATGGCCTTTCTAAGCCCTCCACCAAAGGAGTCAGACATTTCCTAAGCTGTTGCTTTGACAGTGAAGTTCAGTAAACAGGGACATGCAGGGTGGAAAGTGTGTTTGCTGCACTGAAGGAATTTCTGATGTTTAGATGTGCGTGTTGTGGAGACATTCAAAAGTGGTGAGGTGAACTTTAAACTCTGCTTGCATCGGCCATTTGAGTGATTAAGAAGACTGGCACCAAGTGAAGGTCAGTGGGAAGGAGCTTTGTGCTGACTGGTAGGACCCTGTGCCAGCCAGTGCCTTTTCTGAGCTAGGTTTCAAATGCTTTGATTTGGCTTGCTGAAGCAAGGCTTGCCTGTGGAGGTTGCATATGTGTGCAGCCCAGCTCTGCTTAGTTGGAGCAAAAAGTCTATCCAGGAGCTTGGATTCAGGCCAGTTACTGCATGAGAAAAATTCTCATTCTCCTCCTGGATTTTCACATGCTCACTTAGCCTGACCAGCTCTTGGAAAAGCACTGGTGTTTCTTTAGCATTTGAGGGTGTCAGTCGACTCATCCAAACTCATAATTTGAAACTGGGTATTCTATTATTAGTTGTAGCCTGAAGTGATTTTCAGAATCCACCTGTCATTTTGATAGTGCTTACTCTTCATTTGTTTTGTTTCCTTGTTCATTGATAAGAAAAAATATAAAGAAATGTGCATCCCTTGCAGCTTGTGGCTAATGTGGTATGCTAGCATGTTTTAGAATGCCTAAAAAGAATTTTAAAGGAATCTGGTAATGTAGGTTGGACAAGGAGTGATTGTATGCAACCATGACTATGCATGGGAATCCTCTACAGCTCAGGCTTTTGATTTGAGGGGAGGGAAAAGAGGGTTTGGGGCTACCTGAACACTGATTTACCACTACAAGCTTTAAACAGGTCCTCTTCCATTGCAGAAGGTCTTCTGAACTGGTGCTACAAGATACTCAAAAGCTGAGCCAGAGCACTTTATTTTTTTAATGGGCATAAACACTTTTTCCAAGCTCAGAACAGCTTGCTGAACATCATTCAAATACAAATCCCGAAAGCTGTTTCCCTGGCTTATATGAGTTTGGATTGTAACTAGATCAGGGTTGGCTGGATTTTAAAGGCATTAAGTTTATTTATTTCCATTATTAAGCTAAAATGACAAGCTAAAAGTGTTTGGCAGAAAAATTTGTCTGTGTGTCTTCTGCCGTGCTAACTCTTATCACCCTAGCTTGAAACTGGCCAGGGAGATAATGGTATCCTAACGTGATGATAACTGTAGAACTAAGCTGCCTATTTTCACAAAACTTAGATGGCCTCTGAGTATCTTCACTGAGGGGAAGAACTTCATCCTTTATTAGATGGCAGTGAATCCACACAAGTAAGTTGTTATAGCTTCCTATATACTCTTGAAAAGGAAAAGCCTTTATTTGGGCACCTGAGAATCAAGACATGAATTACAGGAAACCCACACTTCCTTAGCACTGGTACTTCCCAATCCATGTCATTGTTTCTGCTCCACGTAAGAGCAGACATGAGGAATTCAAACAAATTACACAAATATGATACACAGTCGTCTTTTGAGTAGCTCCTTTGTTGGATACTGACAGACTACTCATAGCAGATTTATCTTTCTTTTGGTTTTCTTTTGGGTTTTTTTTTTGTTTTGTTTTGTTTTGTTTTGTTTTGTTTTGTTTTGTTTTGTTTTGTTTTGTTTTGTTTTGTTTTGTTTTGTTTTGTTTTGTTTTGTTTTGTTTTGTTTTGTTTTGTTTTGTTTTGTTTTGTTTTGTTTTGTTTGTTTGTGGAAGACAGTATTCACTTTAAAGTGGATGTTTTAATAAAGAAAATTACCTGCTAGCAACAAGTCACACACTGATGTGAAATACTGTCAAGCTGACAATACAAGTCATCTCCTGGATCTACTTTGTTGATGTGCCATTTCATTGCTCTTTTGTGTGCCACAGTGTGAAAAAAGCAAACCACAAACAAACGCAAGAGCAAAATGATCTACCTGAAGATACATCACCTCACTTCCCCAAATCCCAGTGATCCCGGATGGTGCGCTGGGAGCTAGGTGAACTCTTGTTTCGTCCACAAGAAATCTTGTGGAAGTCAAGTGTTTCGGGATGCATTGGATGTCGTTTGTGCTGAGAACTACTTTGACAACTGAAGTCTTTTAAAGTGGAAAACAACAGAAACATGAGACAGGAGCAGCATGGAGTTTCCTCTCTTATCTTTTTTTCCCAGGGAGGGAAAGGGAGTGCCTAACTTTGATCTTATACCTTCCTTCCACCTGATTCTGCGTGTGTGTTCATGCAATTTCATGTCTGGAGACTTGATTATAATTTCTGGTGTTCCTGAAATATCTCCCATTTGAGAAAATCTCTAGGTGGAGATAGAAAAGCCTGTGAGAATCTGGAGGAACAAAGATTATAGGAGTCTTCCTCATTAACGTGTTTGTGTCCTAGCTAATCTCTACAAGGGCTTCAAACCTTAAGACTTTGTATATTTGTAAAAAAAGTAACCAGTTAAAAATAACTTTTTTGTTTGTTTAACAGAGTATTACACTTTGAATTCAAAGTTCCTTTGAAATGGCTATTCTGTATTAAACATAGACTAGCACAGAACTGGTACTTTAAAAATGCACGGGAGTGCTTCTGGATTCCTTTTGATGGCAGTGGTTCTGTAACCATTACTGTAAGGTCAGACTCAATGTTTGCAGAAAGCGTGTGATTGCTTATGGCTATCGTTTTGTCCCTAGAGTGAAAATAGGCTGCTGCAGGTATTTGGTTTATATGCAGATGTTTTGTAGGCGTGGGCCATATGAAAAGGAGCTCTACTGAAGGGCTTTATTTTGGATTCCTTGGAATTACTTCCTCAGCTATGCCCTATAGGGTAATGGTGTTATGTTTCTTATATGTACTTCACTGCCACTTGAAACTCTGGATTTCAGACTATATGCTAAGTATAGTGTCAGTGAGAACACTGCTGTCCTTTACACCTACCATTTTGTTTTAAGTTGTAGTGTTTAACTCCTTGAAGTTTCCTTCTCCTGCATTTCCAATCCTATCTTTTATTTCAAAGGTGGAGTAATGTGAAAAGAATGCAAAATAGTAAGCTCTTTGTCTGAGATGTACTAGTGATAAAAAGCTGAACTATGTTTAAAAACTGGAGCAGAAAGAATGCTCAGATTGTATTAGTTCCTTTTCTTGGTATCTGGAAGTAGAAAATAATTTTCTGCGGAAAAGACTACTACACTATATTGAGTAAATTAATTAAAATCTGTCCAAGTTAAATGTTTGACTTGAGAAAGGTTAGGGTTGTGGGGATTTTTTTATTACAGAAATTAAGATTTTTTAGGTGGTCAAGGTAACCAGCTGGTAGTGCCCATCTTTAGAACTTTTGATGTGATAGTAAAATAATTAGTCTTAAAATACAGTGTAACAGATGGAAAAATTAAATTGCATTAGTTGTGATTTTTAATACATGTCTTTTGGTCAAGCATTATGAGCAACACGATCAGACAGCCTTTAAGACAGTCTGTCCTTAGTGCCATTTCCTGGACTAGGGTGATGCTGTGTGTTGCCTTCCCGATGAAAAATAGCAGCAGTGAACTTCAGCTACTCCTATAACAGAAGGATGTAGGTCTTCCATGGAATTATATGACAGATACCATTGGTAAGATTCATCTGCTGGGAGACAGACCTCTGTGCTGTAGTACTTGATGCTCCCTTAACAGTTTCCTGTTGTTTACTGTAGATGGATGGTTGCTCAATCATAGAATTATTGAATGGTTTAAGTTGGAGGGGACCTTAGAGATCATCCTGTTCTAACCCCCCTGCTGTGGGCAGGGACACCTTCCAATAGACTGGGTTGCTCAAAGTGCCATCCAGCCTGGCCTTGAATATTCCCAGGAATGGGGCGTAACAATTCCAGGAATGGGGCATGATACTATTTCTATGGTAGACATTGAAAGCCAGGTGAGAGAAATCCCAACTTGTGAGTCCTGGGCCTTGGTTTAAAAAAAAATAAATTGTAGCTTAGCTTTAAAATATTCCCCAACATAAATGTATTTGATCAGATGAAGTTCTCATTCTGGAAGATGTCTGCTCCTGAGGTAGATATGACTCTTAACATGTTAAGTGGCTTCATGTGTATGAATTTTAGTTGTCATGGGATGAATGTATGTATTTGATAGCAGGGAAGGTGAAGAAAGGAGAAGGCTAAGAAGCAAGATAGTTAAAGGAAAGTGAGACTCAGAAATGAACAGCTGAAGTGTGAATCCAGGTAAATTCTTTGAATGGTTCCTTGAGAGTGTGCCAGGGGCTAGAAATTAGCTAGTGTTGTCCAGAAGGATGAAACACATTACAGTCTCACCTGATGGCTTGCTCAAGCTGTTCTGGCTCCTTGCTGTAAATATATTGTATTGGCTGAGTTCAAGATCTAGAAATTTTGAGCCCATATTACACAAATCATGAGGTAATTTAGAAAAACAAAGTTGGTCTGTCTCTTGACTCCTTAATTGCTCTTGCCAGCAGCTTTTGAATTATGCCAACAAACTTATTAAAAAGGCTTTGGCAGTTGTTACAGGACCTTTTGTGAGACAAAGTCACCATTATTAGAGCCCCCCCACTGTGATAGGCACTTAGTCGCAAACACAGAGGAGATTTAGTACTGCCTGAAAAATGTCTAGTGATGACTGCAATGCACCCGAGTGAGATGATGTTCGATCCATCCAAAAGCTGTTGGTAGTCTCCAGCTCTCATCTGAGGTGGCTGGCCTCAAAATGGGGTGTTAAAGATGAGCACCATTTTGGACCCTGAAAAGATTGTGGGTGGCAGAAGACTTAACTAATAATATTTTGTTTGTGAACACAAAGGTGGCTTTCTAGAAGAACACTTCAAAACTTGCCTTTCATGAGCTTGCAGAAACAGGGGAATCAGCTCACTGGACATCATCTCAAGACTCCTAGTAAAGTTCTCTGTCTGTTAAGTAAAAAACTGCATTTAAACTTCTAATTACAGTATTTTTCTCATACTCTTTCGTGTGTTCTGGGGCCTGAAAGACATGTTTAAGCTTTTAACCTCTTCTCATGGGGATTTTCAGAGATTTGGGCTCAAAAATTTTTAATCCTAAGCCAATTTTAGCTCCTGTAGCTAGGCATAGTGCTAAAGCAGAAGATATGTGTTGTTTTTAGCCATTATCTGGCCAGGGAGCAGTGCACATAGGCATAGCCTGGGTTCCTTGTGGCCCTGTTAGTGAAGCGTGTTGAAATTCTGTAAAAATGTTAAAACACTTAGCTCTGGAGATGCCTCAGAACAAGGCCCCTACATGATGAGTAGGCAAAGAGGCTACTGTAGTATGAAGAGGTGGATTTTAGCAGAACAAAACAAGACGTAGCTGTACATACTACCAGTAACCACGTCCTTTAATGTGCCAAAGCTTGTGCTCTTTGCTGAACCAGACTTCAACTCGGCTTGGTTATTTGTTTGGAGTGTCTGCCTTTGTTGTGAGGATCAAAGTACTAGCTGGAGGTACATATGAGGTAAAGTGTCTGAGATTGTTTCAGAGTTTGTATGACAATATTTTTAGTGAAGAGAAGAACGTATTTTGAAATTGGACTTGTTAAGCACTCCTTTTAGTAAGTCTTTTAATAAGACTTATACTGTGTTGGTTTTCCTGTTTGGAATTCAAAGACTGAGGAGGAATTAATACTCAATTTCAATCCCAGCTCTCCTGATTTACTTGCCATGTATTTTTAAATTTTTTATTTTTTAAGATGCAAACCTCAAGTTAGTGGTGTAGCACAGATGATTTTGGCTGCTTTCACATTTTTGCAGCTTTTGATGAGTTTGAGCATCTCTTAGCATGGTGCCTGGCATGCTCTGAATTTCAGGATTGGAACCTTGGGAAAGTTACTAGTTTAACCTTGACTCTTTTGATGCCAGCTTTTCTAGGAGGAGAAACTGAGCTGAGGTTGCTGAGATTTAGCTTAAAAATGTTGGAACTAGCAGGGAGCTGTTTTGTGTCTCTTCATAATAGCTGGCCCTGACAGTTTAACAGAGCTTATTGACCATCTGCTTTGTCTAGTTTGCCACATGGCAGAGTAAAAACTAAGCCAAAATACTGGCTGCACAGTGTATTAATTAAACAACTTGCTTGTGAACACTATCAAGATTCTACTTTGATTGATGTTGTACATTTAACTTGAAGAGTTTTGTCCTTTCTCTTGCTGAAGTTGCTGGATATTGAGCTGAAGACCATAGGATAGGTGGTGAGGAAGGAGCTTTTTGACTGTATGTTGGAGTCCCTATTTGTTTCCTTGCCCTCTGTCTTCTGTTAACCCATTCTCAACAGATGGGATCCGGAATATATTACAGTCTTGTTCCCCTGCTGCTACTTCTGACTACTGTTCTTTGCCTCTCACAAAGCTGGCAAAGCAACAGCTGTTTCATAATTTTTCTGTTTGAAGGGAGAAACATAGCAGTGGGGAGTGGGGGGAGAGACTGAAAGACTAATCTCTTACTTGCATGAGACTAGAGAGAAATAGCATTCTTGTCTGTTTTTTGAGAGCCAGTAACTCCTCTGAGAACAGATTTCATGTTCTTCAGTGTTTGCGTTCCTGGAAATACAATGCGTCTTTCTCCAAGGTGAGAGGAGAAGTTGAGAGCTTTAAGCAAATAGCACTGGTCCTGTCTGTGTGTATGTAGCTGGAGGAACCCGACTGTGGGCTGCTTGTTAGTGTGACTAATTCTGCTCAAAGGCACAGCCCCCTGGGAAAGCAGATTTTAAATCCAGACTGTTCTGGTGGCAGAGATGTGTAACATGCTCTCTGAAAGGGATGTGGCAAAACTTTGGCAATATTCAACAGCTGTCTGCTTGATCAAGGGACATGCTGTAGGTAGCATCTCTGCATCTAGAAGCTGAATCCTGTTGAGCTTGTTATAATGAACAGATGGCTTGTTAATATGTTCTGCTGTGCTGTGGCAAGTCATGCTTCCTCAAGGCATTGCTAGCTACACTTTCATTGCAGAAATTTGTGTACATTCTCTTTCTTCTGGTAATTTTCTGTAACAACGGGTAACTGTTCATGCATATGTGGATGTAGGTGTATATTTGTGGTGTGTTAACATGATCCTGGAGGGTTAGTGTATATATATGTGTGCACTGTGTACATAGTATGCTCTTGGATGGCGTAACATGAAATAGTATTGCAATTCAGTGTAACATCAGTCTCAATGAAACTACTGTTTGGCTCTATTTTTAATATACCTAAGCTGCTGGAAAAGCTTTGCACAGTATGGAAAGAACTTCAGGAGAAAACTGAAAGACTGCTGTTCTCATTTGGGTTCTGTCTAAACAGCCGTGTCTAGTTGCCTGCATACAAGGGCTCTGATAACACACCCATGTTTTGGCCTCTGGAAACTCAATGCTAAGCAGAAGCATTGCTCTGATTGTGTTCAGGACTTCCAGGAGTTGCAGAGGATCCCAGGTAGTCTTGGTGTGTACGTTGCCCTAGAGAACAAGGAAACTATTTGAGAAATGAGATCTCGAGTGTATATGTGAGATCTCTCCTTTGTGGGAATCTGTGGTATTCCTGATAACTGAAGGTGGCGCCTTCCGGCATTTAAGGGATACTTGAGAAAATTACATTCCTCTTAAAATCTTTTTCTCCTTCTCACATATTTTTCTTTCCTTCTTTTTTCTTTTCCCCTCTATGTGTTAATTAAGATACTTAAGAGTAATCTTTCACTCTTTTGTTGACTTGATAACGAGGGGGTTGTAGCCCCTCTGCCAGGACTCCAACCCTGGAAATGAAGGGCTAGGCTTGATACAGCTTTAAAAAAGTTGTCTTTTCCTGGAGCTGTAGTTCAGTCGTAGGAAACAGTACATGCAGTTGTTTTCTTTAGCACATACACGGAAGTGGTACTGCTAAGGGGTGGGGGGAATAAGTGCTCATCCTTCAGCAGCCTGGTGGAGTTGTCTCTCTCCAGTTCAGTCCAATTGCAATTTCTCTGGTTTTGCTATTGCCAGTCTGCAAGTTCATCTATTTTAAGGGCCCTCATCAGTCCTGGACTTGCTTTGTTTGCCTGCATCATCTTTCTGCTACAGTGATTTGTGAGGACTAGCAGCTGTTGCATGAGCAGCTGGAATTTTTATGGTCGTGCTGGAAAATATTGCCTGTTTGTATATCTGAGGAGCAGAGGGACAGCTCAGTGCTTTGGCCTCATTCTGTTTTGGGCTTGCTAACACTGTCATGATCGTGTATCTCACCACAGTTTTTTGTTATCCAATGTGAAAAGGTCTGTCGTGTTTGCTGCTGGCAAGAGAGTATGTTGTGGAAGATGATAGGCTCTTTAGCATTTAGAAAGTAAAGCTGTAAGTAAATTAGAAGCTTCAGGAATCACTTTGGTTTTCTACTTTTATACAAAGCCAAAACAACAAATATGTTGCCTTACGTTGTACTTTTCTCCTTCTGTATGCCTTAAATTACTTCTGAGGCTATGGTTATGGAACTACAAAGCTTTTATATCTTAAAAGATAAATTTAAAATATATGCATATCATCACAACTTACTTCTTTTGGAATGCCACTGGGAAGAAAAGCACACTTTTTTCTTCAGCCTGTGACAATTTCCAACAACGCATATGATTAGAGATTGCTGACAAGTCCTGACTTTGCATGTTTGTGTCTCTGTGAAAAATGGAGGCAAATATTTTCATATATAGTTGACGTCTACTTCAGAAAGATAAATCTTGAAGTTGAAGCAGGAGAAGAGAACAAATTTTAGGCTGACCACAGCAAAGTGAGAGTTCAGTTGAAAAAGTGTACTGTTTAGGGGTTAAGGGAGCTGAAACGAGAGGTCCTGGAGCTACAGGTTTCCTTGGAAGGCAGTTAGGCTGATATCTTGTCTTAAAACAGTTGCTGCAGTCTGCATTTTCAAGATGGCAACACAATTTAAAAGGTTTGCTGGCTGTTCAGAGTGCAACTTTTTGGCAATTAGCAAAGGTTAGCTTCTCTTGGGGTAGGTAAATGTGCCCACAGGGGGCTTCGTAGTGAAATGGGTACAAGAACGTGGGAGGAGTTGGGAGTCAAAAGGGTTTGCTGGAAGCTTTTGTTTTACTTGGGCTTTGGACTTCTTTGCAATGAATTCTTCTCTTGCATTTGTGCTCTGGTGGCAAGGATGTGCTCTTGATGTGGAAATAGAGTGTCTCCTTACAACCCATTTTTCAGAAACTCTCAGGGAACTGTGAATGTGTATGCTTGAAACTAAATAAATGGCAAGGCATTTTGACAGACTCCTGAGAGCTTTTAAATGGAGGTATCCTAAAGTGGTAACTACAACTTAAATTCCTTTCAAACATGCTACATTTGGATATAATAAAAGGACTTTGGAAAAAAAAGTGAGTGGTTCAAGGCTTGCTGGCAATTAGATATCGACTAAAATGAGATAAAAATGACATGACATGAGCACAGATGTCAGATAGTGAAATGTGTGAAGGAAGGGTGATGCTGCATGATGGAAATCCCAGTTAACAAACCAGCTGGGAAGATAACACTTCAGTGAAAGAAAAAGATCTGAATTATTCCATTGAAAATCCCTATTTTGAAAGGAATTAATACAACATTACCATGACAGAGAATATAGTCTGAACTTAACATGTTTGCCTTCACCTGCCAGCACTTACTTGTTTTCTCTATTTTCCTGTGATACAAAATTTTCAGATGATATGTTTATTAAATTGTGAAGTGGTAATGAAGTGGAGCTGTCTTTTTTGCTTCTTACTGGCCTGGCCTATTCTGTCTGCAGAGAAATGTTGGGCAAAACTGGCTTTTTCTAACTTAAGAGAAGCATCTGCACTGGCATCATGATGACTCTTCCTTGGAGACTAGGCAAGAATTTCCCAGCCAGGAGAGGAAAGCACAATGAGGTATTCTGCATGTTAAAGGGAAGTGGCCATGTTTCTGTTGTACTGGGCAGTTGCATCAGTGTCACAATCAAAACCATCTGATTTTTAAGGGCTGTCACAGTTTTTGCTGAAGTTGTCAAATACATGGTAAAAGAAGAGTAAATTACAAGTTGTATCTGACTCTCAGCTTCCATTTCCCAAATAAACTGATGGAAGTATTTAAATAAATGATGGAGCCATGAACCAAGCAAGGCTTGCCAAACTGGTTTTTGGCCAGCTAGGGATCCCTAGAAGCTGTTCTGTTCCAAGTTGGAGCCAATTTTGGTTGCTTACTGTTGGATGCTTTATGGCAGGGGTTCTGAGCAAGTGCTTCCTAAACAGCTGCTCATACAAGAACTACTGTGTATGGACAGACCAGAGTCGGCACTGCAAGTGTGTGACCCCTGACTAGTGTTTCAGTCACCCATTCAAGCAACAGATAAATACCAAACTAAAAATAGCAAGTCCAGGGCCCAGGATAAATATTTTCAGTCACCTACATAATAGGTTCTTTTGAAAACTTGTTAAAACACAGGATACCAAGAAACTGATTTGATTTTAAAAAACCCCCTAAGTAGTGTGTATGTGCATTTGTTTTACCTTTATGAAATTCCATTTAGCAACTAATTAGAGGAAAAATTACTCCTGTTGATTATTTGCAAATTTTCTTTAGCTTCCATATAATAATGAATAAATAAATTTAAAAAAACCCTGAGAGGGAAAAAATCTTGAACAGAAGTGGGGAAGAGTAGAAGGGTCTGTTATTTATCTTTCTTGGCCAAGGCCCCCGCACAAGCCTCCAGTGCTGTTCAAGGAGTTGCAGGCTGCATCCAGCTCTGTATGAGTTACCTCCCTGCTGCTGATGGGAGAATGCAGCCAGTGAAATGTGGCAGCCAGCCCAGGCATCTAAATAAAGAAGCATGGTCTTCTGAAAGAGCACAGAAAGCCTTCCTTCCAGCAAGAAAACTTGATGGGTGTGCTGGTGACCAACAGTAGGCAGCGTGTCTGCTAGGCAAGCCCAGCCTCAACTGAGTTGGCAGAGTTCAAAGTGCAATAAAACTTAGTTTTTGTCCTAACACATTATTCTTTCAATAGCAGCTTTGTGGTCCTGCTAGCAAGCAGGATGGAGAACTGTGGAAAGAGAAGAACCAAGGTTTCTTCTTCTGCAGAGGCACTTCTAGAGTATTTGACTGAGGTCACCATGTCAACATTTTCATACAGTCTATATAAACACAAAGGCCGCTCTGACCGTAGTGGTCACTTTGATGCAGAAATGTAAAGTGAATTTTGATGGCTAGTTTGCCCTTACTGATTAAAGAGAGCCCTGATCTCCATTTGAAAATCCCATTGCCACCACTCCTGTGCATAGGTAGGCCCGAATCTTCATTGAAACAGCTTGCGGAAATTATGATGCTTCTTCTGTTGCAAGCTGCTAATATCATAAGACTCTACCTTCAAGTTGGTATATCATTTTTTCAACTACTTGTTCTTTTGCTGCTTCTGAAGTGGTACCATATTTTATTTGAAGCTTTGTTTTGGCATAACTGTGTGGCACTGAGGCAGTGTAGGTGTGATGGGTAGCTTCTGTCTGTGATGCAGTGGAACGCAGTAGCAGGGGAGTGGTCCAGATTTCCCATTGCTCTAATTTGGAAAACCCATAGTTTCATAGCCTCTATGTATTGAGTTGTTCTCTGAAACTGGCCCTGCCTCCTTTCCCTGGGTAACTTCATTTCAGTAAGGGTTTTGGCAGTGCTGGTACCTGTCTCTCTGTGCTTTAGCTTAACTTCCCCTTTCCCCTCTTTCAGCTGACTTTTTGACACAGCTGGCTGTCTTATTTTTCCCTCACTCCTTATACAGGGTAAAATGTTACGCTAACCATGTTGTGAAGTAGCACCAGCAGCTGACTTAAATTTAGTCCTGTAGCTGAAGCAAGTTTGTCCAGAGGAAATCATGGTGTGTTGCTGTCGACTTTCTGCCCTCTAACCTTCTAATTGAAGGAAAAGCAGAACTGCAGTGGCATCTGCAAAGACAGCAGCTGCCTCTGAGTTGGATGTCAATGCAGGCACACTTGTGTTCTGAGAGAGGGTGAAGATATTCAGGGAAGCTGGGTGGGGAAACCTGTGCTCTGGACGTGGATGTCCTTTCCCTATCCCCTTTCACAAAGGCTTGCCCATAAAGAGAGCTTTCACAGGAACTGCACTGGAGGATTGGTGTTTTTATCTCTGCCCCAAACCCTAACCCTCCTTGCTGATAGAGGGACCCCACCTGGAATAAGGGCGCAGGAGAGTTGTATCTTTTTGTATCACCTGAGTGCCAGGATTATGCTGTTGCCATTTTTGTGTACTTGAGCTATTTTACAATAAAAACTTTGGGGTGCATTTGCTGCTTTAGAGGGGCTGACTCTTTGAATGGAACTTGTAATTAGAGTAGCATCTGCCTGTTTCATCTGCTCTACTCTCACTTGAGAGCCAGGAGGAGAGGCTGATCTATGGCAGTGCCAGCTTGAGACAAACAACAATGGTTTACAGTGACTGAGGCAAGAGAAGGAGCCAGCTTGGGTAATGGGATGGAAGAACTTGGCTTGAGTGGGTGATCCTCCCCTGATTATTAAAAATATCAGTTGTTAATTGTTTTAATGAGGTTCACAACTAGAATTTAAGTGTTTTGTGTGTACTGTATGTCCATTGCCGTGTTAGTATATTTTTCACTTCCACTTGAAGTCTGAAGCTGCAGCTGTACCTAACTGCTGGCACGTACAGGGACATTAAGACACCTTTATACTTAAGGGATTCCAGAAATTTTCAAATGTTTTACACCATGTTTTTTATTTGTAATCGTTTCTAAGTAAGGAAGTTTGAGCTGTTCTTGACTGTTGTTAAGTAACATTAACATTCAGGATAAGTGTTCCGGTTTGCCTAGGGTGATAACATTATATAGGGATTGACTTGCTTGACATTATTCTGTTCTGAATTCCTTCCTCCTTCCCACCACCCCAAACCAAACCCCACAAATCTGTGACCCTCATGACTTACTCTTTCTAGGCAACTTGCAAAAGTACTGATTGACAAGTCATGTTGTCAGGTAACATAGCTCACAGAGGGAGCATGTCCTTGTTTTGTTTGACTCTAAATCTCTACATTTGTCATTATGCAGACTGGTTAAATCAAAACTTTGTGTCCCTCTTTTTTCTGTAAGGAACTTAGTGGTCAAACTGATCTGCTGCCTGTATGACAGAAAAAGATAATGGAGATGGTGATGGTTATGGAGGAGGCCAAGAATTCTTAACAGTGCTGTTTCAGGGAAGGCTGACTAGGCTGTGGAATAGACATGCTTTTTCAATTATCCAGGGAGTATGGTGGTATCCTTTTAACATATAATCCTATTCTTTTTCTCACAGTGTGTCTCTGGCTGGGAGCAACACACACCTAACTTGCATACTGGCCTGGATCTGGGATGCTGTTAGGTTATACCTTAGATCTTGGAGCTTGAGAGTGTTCCCTGTTCCCTGAGTTCAGACATGAATCTCCAACAGATTTCCTAGTTCAGATTTCATTGTAATATGATGTATACTTCCTAGTATAAGCTTGGGGCTATTTGCTCACTTATCTACTACTAACCAACATAGGGTGACTTGGCAGATTCAGACAGGCTTTTTAGTTGTTTCTTTCTTCTCTGAGCCAGGTGGATGTGGGTAAGCTTTGGTCTGGAAATCTAATTGCTGTGTTAATAAACTATGGCACTTGAATAAAAATGTTCTGCCAACAGGCTTAGTTCTCTTGGTCTGAAAGCTGCCCTAATGCACCTATGTTTTCTGGACCACGCAGTTTGTGCACACTGGCTGAGCAAGCTATGGTCCAGCTGTGCCTGCCTGTTCAAACATCGTCACTGTGTGTTTAAGTGTCTGTCCACCTTTCTTACCTTTTCTGCAGCTTTGTTTCATCCTCTATATTGCTAGAATTTTCTAATTCCTAGGTAAGCTCCCCCTCTGCTTCACAGCAAGGTTTGTAGTTCTCCATGCAGAGCTCCATAAGCATTGTTCTTGGCATACTCTAGATTTAACAATTGGCAAGCACACTTAAAATGTTGAACTTGTCCAAATTGAAATAATCTGAGCTGAGGAGGTTCTCAGCATGTGCCTGCCTCAGCTGGAATATCTTGGAAAGCTTTTTAGGTAAGACTTCAGTTATTTCTGATGTTGAGAGTAAAATCAGGAAGAAAAAAAAGTGGGTTTCCACATTGCTTGAGGACTTTCAACAGCTGAGTTGAAACTCTGTATGGTATGTCTGAGCGTGGAAATTTAGGAGGGACCAGATTTGCTGTGCGTTGGAGATGCCTGTGGCCAGTTTATGAAAGTGTTCTCAGTTTAATCAAGCAAGTCCCCTCCTCTTTCACTTGTGCTTGTCATGTGCCTGAACTTGTTAAAGTTTGGCAACAAGCTCAAAGATTGTCATATGTGAACAAGCTTGCTCTGTGGAGAACTAGAAGGGGCTGGGCTCTTGCAGTTTCATCTTGGCAGGGAGCCCTCATCACAGTGCCTGGGAGCTGAGTTGCTCCTTTTTCTGCTTCCAGCAGTCCTTTCTCTGTGTCGTGGTTTGACGTGCTAAACCAGGACACTCTGGCTTTCAGTTGCAGAGAAGGGGTACAAAGGATGGATGTAGAAGCAAATACCCGAAAAGATAGGAGCAGAGGTGGTAGGATTTTGCAGGAAACAAGATGTTAAAGTAAAAGCTGAGGACTATATTTTTAAGAACAGGAGCAGAGGGCAGTGTGTACTTGAGAATAAAAGTTAAGACTCTTGTTCTCCAGACCGAGAACTGTACAGAGGCCTCAGAAAACCTTTCCATGCTTTACCAGCTACTTCAGGGGCCCTCGTTGTGTTTGCAAAGTGTTACCTCCCTCTAGTGGTGTGTGCACAGGGCTATGGACTGCTAGCTCCGGGGTGAGGATACGTCAGATCTGGACCGTGTAGAAAAAACACCGTGTCCTTGACTTTTATCCAGCCCTTCATACCATGTTATGTAGGTGTAGATGCGTTTGGTGCACCAGTGAGATACTGGGCAGCTTGCACAAGCCATTCTGTTGACAGGTGCACACTTAGTGTCCCTCCTTTGTCACATATTTAGCTGAATCCACGTGACGTCAGACTTGAAGACAGGCTCAGCACAGGAGAAGGTTTCTGTTAAATAGCCACACTGCCACAGATAAAGTATGATTATTCATAATCAGTAGGATCATTGACTCAAAATGAGTGGACAAATCTGGTAACTTTGCCTTGAATGTCTCTGCGCTTTTATTCAATAACCAGGAGTGATAGAGGAAGACAGAAGAGACTTGGTGGAAGATACTGCTGCTCTGGTTAGAACAGATTGGGTACAACACAGGTTTTTCTACCTCTTAGCTGGAGCCAAGGCTGGATGGCATGTGCTTGGGAGTGTGGGGCCTCGTTCTCTGTATTGCCTTTGAGATTTCACATTCAGTGACTGGTTGCTAATGACATAAATGCCTGATGGGGGAGGAAATAATATATAATGGCATGCTAAAGGTTGTATCATACTGGGAGCAACATCCTAAATGTGTTCACTGATTATCAGCTGTATAAACTAGTATTCACTGTTGCATGAACTGCATGGTCTTTCTGGACCAAAAGAAATGGGGGATAATTTTTTTTTTCATGTCTAACATTAGATCATCATGTCTGCTATGGCATTACTGCTCTTAATATTTTAGGATTGGAGAAAACATGCTGTCATTTAGTAATTGAGTTTTACCACTGAGGATTCTTGTTCTTACTGCAAGTTTCATGAACTGTGGCACTTTTGAGTACCTTCTTGCTGTCTTCAGCATCCTTTCCTAATTTTCTCTTCCTCATACCAATCAATAGACAGAGCAATCTTTTTGTCTTGCAGATGACTTTATTTTAGCTGTGTATTTTGACTCTACACTAGAATTTGCTTTAAGTAAAAAAGAGCTTTCTTTGATTCTGGATTAATAATTTTTGATCACTTAAACTATTATCTTTTTTTTTGTTTTCACTGTTATCCACTTTTGCCCTCACACATAAGTCCCCCAAAACAACTGAGTGCTGTGAAACAAGAAACACGTACTTTTTTCTTTTGTGTTTCCTACAAATTACTATTTGGTCATATTCATTTACCTGGACTAAGTGCTATCCATTCATAATCCCACCAGGTTACATATGCAACCAATGACTTCTAGTCCTGGTAATTTATGGAATTTTTATTTGTCATCCTGAGACTTGCACCACTGTCTTGCAGTGCCATCCATGTCTGCAGATGAACTTGCTTAGAGCTGCCTGTATTAGATGCCCAGCAGATGCCTGTTCTAAAATAAATAAATGTTTTCATATGTTAAATGGATATTTCCAGAAAAACTGGTCCTTTTTACTAGTTTGATTTCGATCACTTACTGGCAATCTTCCAGGACTCCCAAGAGAAATCCCTGATTTATACAATCTGCAACTTCCATACATTTGAATTGTATGGTCGTCTTTCCTTCCTTTTCCTTAATTTTCCTTTTGCTATCCTTTCCTGCTGTTTCCAAACTCACTATAAAAATGATGGCTTTAGCTTTTCTTGCTGGATTTAACTTCTCCTTTCTTTCCCAGATTTAAAATCTAAAGTAAAAATAAAACAAGCCTATTTAATTATTTCCCAGCACTGCAAATGAAATTATGCACAGTGAATGGCAGTGAGGATGTGGGGTAATAGGCTAATTTGCCAGTTGGATTTGTAGTGGGAAGTTATCCATAGGGCAACTATTGCCCTTTAAATTTTAAAGCCTTCAATAAATGTTTAATTAGTAGATACTTGGAATGATGTCAGACCTGCTTTTGCCGTACCAGAGGTGCTGTCCTCAGTGTCAGCAGACTGGAGTGTGCAAGTGTTCTTCAAGATGCCCCTGCAAAATCCAGCCCTTTGGCTTAAGCTGCTGTGGGAGCTGGTTTTGAAGGCCTTTCTCTGGTCTCACTAATGGATGTTCACCTGTTTCTGCTCCATTCACCCCTGCCAGTTGCAGAGATTGTAATATCTTAAACTGCTACAGCTGTTTACTGCTTAATGCACATCTGTGCCCAATGTCTTTTGCCCATGGCTTGCAAAGAATTCATGCAGCTTAAAGAGTAATGGGGCTGTCTTTCAATTCAAGGTTGAATTTAAGTTGCATTAAATATCATGGAAGTTGTCTTTGACATTTTCTGGCTTTTGAATAAGTAAACAGAAATCAGCTCGGGTTCTGCCTACATTGTTAATGCAGACTGCAGAGGGTGCTTAAAAGGAGAGTGTCCATCCTCCTGTTCCCTAAGAGTTTCACTTGATAGATGTTTGCACCGGAAACCCCCACACCCCTTCTATTTTAGCTTTTCTGGGGGCTGCTCCCTGTTAGCATGCTGCTAGTGGTTTCTTGCCTCCTGCCATCATCTGCTATTTGCATCACTCTGTCTCCCTCTTACTGGAGGAGAACTGGCGGCAATGCTTTGGTTTTTTTTGCACAGCCTCATGACAGTAACAGGACCCTCAAAATACCATCCTTTGGCTATGCACAGACCCCTTCCAGCTTGGCCCAGCCCAATCTGTATCTAGCTGTTTAACTGTAATTGGAGCAACCAGACTAATGTCACCAATAAAATCTGTCAAACAGAAGGCATGGCTTTGTCTTTCCTCCCTCTGTCATTACAGCTGTTGTGGAGTGGTCAGGTTCCTGACCTAAGGGCATGTTTTTCATGCCTAACATAAAACTCTTGAGATCATGCAGGCATAGTAGTTCAGATGGAGAAAAGATGTTTTGATTGTTTGTTCATTCAGCCAAAAATAAGAGCAAGAATTACCTTTTTGGGCTTCCCCCTCCATTTCTGTTGTGTATCAGAGTTCAAATCTGCTCTGAAGTGAAGAAGATACACATGATCTTTTACAGAAAATGTAACTTAGTTGAAAGCCATTGCGTCAGGTACAATTATAGTTCCTTGTTTCAGAACTATTTCTAATTTATTTTTTGTTACCACTTTGTGTGATGTACAGGAGCTGTGTTACCTCTTATACCAAAGTTTCAGTGAACTGCTGGTGCAGTTGCCCTCTGAATTAATGGTGCTGTGAACCTTGAAGTTGTAGGAGAAAGCTGATTTGAAGATAAAAGGGAAGAGGGATAGAAGCAATGATTTCTCCCACTCAACTGGTACCATTCAGAGTAAAACTAACCTTTCAGGAGCACTCAACTTCAATGGAGTGTGGTCACAAAAAAGCAGTATATACCTTCTAGGCAGTTTCCCCCCGTGCTGCATTTCAGCATTGTTTCAGTTTGCTGGAATGCTGCTCCAAGAGGTAAGAGGTCAAAATGTGTATCTGACAAAATACTCAGTGTACTGAACAGCGCTTCTGAATGCAGACAGATGCACAATTTCTATTTCCACAGTTCAATGGATGTGTCTTTTGATAAGTTTACAGTATTAGCAGTAACTAATAACTCCGGGCACCCTGTCTTAACACTATTTAGGCTGAGCTGCTTAGATAGAATGTTCAGGAGGTTTACTGTCTATGTGGGGAATTTCTAGTTCTTGGTGTGATGTGCGAGTTAGCACAGAGTTGGGATAGTAAGCTACTAAGTAACTGTACCACTGTTATGGATTATTCTTTATCCTTTCTAATTCTGATGGCTTTTACTGAATATATAGCCTGTGGAAGACTTCTCTTCCTCTTGTTTAAATTGCTAAATTGCGTTAGGTTATAAACTCCTGTATTGCCAGATTGCATTACAATAATTGGTATCTTTACTTCATTTCAGCAAATGTCCACGCTTCCTTTCTGACCAGGCTAATTGGACAAAGGGTGTGCTTTGTGTATTTTTGTTCTTTAGGTCTAACTGCCTATGTGACTGCGCTGTCGTGTCCCTACACACTTTCCTTCAGAGATGGGGAATGAGGAGCTTAATCATCTGACTTCTGTCCTTTCTCCGCACACTCAAAAAGATGTTGAACAGTTGGCATTTTAGCTGGAGTTTGATACAGCTAGTTGTTTGCCACTTTGGTACTTAACTACTGTTAGATTAGCTTGAACTAACTTATCTGCGTTGCTAATGTTTGGACTATCTTTTACCCAGTAGAAGAATAATTGTGGTGTTACCTGAGGCAGTTGCTATTGGAGCTGTTAAATTATTTCCCAATTGTTGAATTATTTCACAATCATTGAAACCTTTGCAACTTGCTAGAACCACCACATTTTTGTCAAAATGTTTCTTTACACGATCTTGAAAAGTGTTGGTGGGGTACAAGAAGGCTGCTGCTGTGATCTTGTTGCTTCATCCTGACTCTTAAATCCACCCTTCCCTTTGGAGGCTTTCAGGTCCCTGTTTTCATTAGGCAGGTGCCAAATTGATTCCGCGTCAGTGAGTCGATTGATGGCAGTGTACTTGTGGGAGAGGACAATCTTGCAGTGCCCATGTGTTGGCTTAGGTGGAGGAGGGGCAACAGAGGAGCTGTGTGCCATGGCACTGAGGCCTCTGTCAAGGCTGGACTTGGCGTGGGAGAGAGGCTGAGACCAGAGTTTTGTATGTGCAGCAGGGGGCTGCATAACAATTTTGATGAGAAAATGTATAAAATGACCAGCAGAATATTTTTTTCAAAATTGAAAATGCAATAAATGGTGGTATCTGCGGATGGGGAATTCTCATTGAGACTCTAGAGCTCAGGGGTCCTTCAAAATGTGTGGACTGCTGTTCTGAGTCAGGGAACAAGGCATCTGATATGTTGCTGATGGGAAGGGAGAACTGTGTGGGTGGAGGAGGTTTAAGAAAAATTCTCTAGAATACTCTATGCCTTAGACTTCACTGCTTCACTGCAGGTACTGAAAATCTGAGCTCTTCTGATGGAGCTTGTATTGTTAAGCCAACTTTAAGCAAGGGAGATCTTCCACAGTGTTACCAAAATAAGCAGTCCAATAAAAAAACGCTTTTGAAACAATTTTGTGGCTTGCTGCAGTTGTTATCTGCTTCCTCTTCCTTCTGCTACTTCATCCTCTTGCCCAGTACTGTGAGAATAGCATGACTTGTGCTGCTGGCCATGAGTTAGTAACACATCCTGCCTGTGAGCAAAGGATTGCTTAAGAGCTATCACGTCCTGTGAGGCTGGGGCTTGGCCTTCTGCTGGCCTGGGAGCAAGGAATCAAGCCACCATCCCCTATTGATTTCCTTGTCTGGCTCCAGGAAGCTGGGGTTGTGTGCTATCACTAGGCTGCTTTTGGGATTAGTTAAAAGATAGCTCTATGGACTAAGTGGGTATTTTTGCATTTCAGGAAGAAGAAATGCCAGATGTAGAAATTGACATTGATGACCTTCTTGATGCAGCCAATGAAGAGGAGAGAGCTCTCAAATTACAGGTAATTTTATTTTATAATTTTAAATCAGAAGGTGGCTGAAGTAATGCTTCTGGATTGATATCTTGTATATGATTGAATGCACTGTAAATGTAGAATTAGAATGGAGAGGTTCATAGGTCTAGTTTAGCATAGTCTACCAGACTCAAAGGTAACCAAAATCCTTTTAGATAAAAAATTTCTGGAAGGTAGGTGATAACACTAGTAAATAAAAGTTCAAAGAATCCAGTAACAGAGGGAAATATGCTAAGCCAAATTAGTCTCATTCCAGCTTGTACAAGTATATGAAATAAAGAAGGGAAAACATAGAAAACTGAAGAGCAGCCACATGGAAAAACTGTATGACTGAGAGTCAGTTATGATGACCAGATAGTTTCTGTGATTCACTCCAGCAGCAGAAATGTGTATGCATGTGTATACAGACCAGAAATCTTCCCTCGTGCTTAGACTACTGGTAATTATTTCTGTCAATACTAGATAGAAATTGGAACCCATCAGAAAGTTCAAAGAAAGGCTTAGACAGCCAGGAACAGGAATTAGTAGGGAAATTCAAAAGCTGTCTGCTGAAATTACACAGTTCAAACCAGCTCTCTAATTCTTTGAATCCTGCATGAGGTAGAAGTTAATGAATGGAAGAATGAGGGGGAGAAGAAAAGAAACATCATTGTCTGACTATATCTCTCTCTCTAAATCAATATATAAAACCAGTAGGCAATGTCTCCATTTATAATCTTTTCAGATGCACTAAGAAAGGGAAAACTGTTCTAGAGTTGTGGCTTGCCCTCAGCTTGCTTCTGGGAGTTGACTAATGTGGTGCTTGGATGCAGCACATCTGATTTTAGTGCCTGTTAGCACCCTTTTCCCAGTGCTCCCTGGCCAGCCACAGAGATGTGGGGCATGGCCCCAGGCTGTTTGCCCAGCATTCATAAATAGCTTTGCTCCTTCTGCCTAAACTAGCTGCAGCATCACCCTGCTAGGAATGCCCTGCTAGAAATAACTAACGTCTCTATTTCTGCATTGCAAAGACTCTGATGTCCTCACAGAAAGCTGCCTTTCACATGTCTGTTGCTGGGAGAAATGTTCTTAGATTCTCCTCCTCTTCTCAGGTTTTCTTGGAGAGAGGGATTTTGTAACTTCCTACCTGGAGAAAGAAGCCATTATTTCTCTCCTTGTACAAATCATTCTGATCCACCTAGGGAGCAAAGGTGACTTGTATAACTCTGAGTTTTCAATAACATCTTCATTCAGTGATTCAGGTTCTTGCTCCTTTTCTTTCTCCCCGCCTTGCCAGATTTCCTACCATGATTTGTTTATGTTCACTATTACTCTGTATGGATACTGACGCTTTCATATTTTGCTTCTAGGAAACTCTTGTAGATTGCTACAAACCAACAGAGGTAAAAGATTTTTTAAAAATGCTATTATCCTGTGAAAACTGTAGTTATGTTCAAGTTAAAGTAACTTTGTTTTTATTCTTATGATAAAGTAACGAGATGAATATTAATGGCTAGCTGATAAACTTGGAGCTTTATATCCTGAAAATGTTTGTGCCTGTCACTTAGCTCCAGTAGAAATGTGATTATACCCTGTGGAGGAACTGCTGGTCAGTCCAGCTGAACTGTGATATTGTTT
The DNA here is from genome assembly GCA_013397175.1 of Platysteira castanea. Taxonomy (NCBI): domain Eukaryota; kingdom Metazoa; phylum Chordata; class Aves; order Passeriformes; genus Platysteira; species Platysteira castanea. Next base: position 19,944 of record VYXC01003864.1, on the reverse strand, counting down.
TCTGTAATGCTCTGACTGACTATACTGACTCACACAGCTGCCATGTTATAAGAAAACTAAACACAATTCTCATCAGATGGATAAAATATTTGCATGTTGGACTGTGCTCCTCACTGTGAAATAATTTAATTTTATCTAGGACAATAAAATTTATTCTGAGAACTGTTATGCAGATATGCAGCTCAGCTAATTGTTTGTATGAATGGACTTGAATAAAATTGTGGGATAACCTATACTAGCAGGATTTAGTTACTCAACTTCCAACTTCCATGTCCATTAATGTGTCCAGTGCCAATAATAAAAGCAGTGCCAACTGCTTTTCATTCAGTAGTGTGTGTTTACCAGGAAAAGTAAATATTGCAAAAAACCCCCTTAGACTCACTGTTAAAAAAAAAAAAAAAAGAGGAAAAAAATAATAAAAACAATCAAAAGTCTAGGTCATGGGTCAGTTTGTTAGTTCCATTTATAGAGTCAGTTCTTTCCCAGAAGTGGCTGCTGCACAGTATTTAATAGAGGGGTTGGTTTACAGGATTCCTCTTGTCAGAGACCTTTCAGCTGTGCATGACTGGAAGCCAGGTGTTTGGTTTTGAAACAAGGCTGCAAATACACTGATTCTTCTGTAATACCGGCACCTGAAGCAACAAACTGTTGCGGCTTAAGGATAGTCAGGCTATCAGGAAGAACTGGGAACAGGCACTTCCCAGTCCATGAGATATTTTCTTCAAGACTTTTCCATTTTTATTGATTCCTATGGTAGATGAGGAAGATTCTCCAGAATTGCTATAGTAGTTGCTGGTACAAACATTTTGACAATGCAGGGAATTAAGCCAGAAAGACTCACCTGATAACACTTGTAGAGTTTTTTGTGTGTTTTATCTTGGTTTCTTTATGGCAGATACTGTCTCTGCAATTCAGAACATAAAGAAAACTAGTACAAGCAGAAAGCTTAATAACTCAAAGCTCTTACCCAACTGCTAAAATAAACCTCTAAACCTGCAAAAAAAAACCTTATGCCAGTTTTGTTTAGTATCTTCCATTTAGACTAAAGGTTAAGGTAAGACTGAGGGATTTTTGTATGTATCCTGGATTGGCTTTTTTTAAGAGGAAGCAGGTCACTTAAAAGACTGAAAGAGTTCCCAGCCTCTTTAATAATTTGGCCAAAGATAATAGCTGACAGTAACTTATGAGGAACTGTTACAAAACCTTTTTTCTAAGGGAGATACAGATAGACTGTTGAATGTGCTCTTAAAATATTAAAAGCTTTTCTTAGGTAGCAGTTATGGCTGTTTTAATTTGTATGGAAATATGATTAAGGTGGGACCTTTATGTGAAAACTTATTATGTACACAAACTTAAAGGATATGGTATCTGCTCAATCAGTGCCATAATCAAATTCTGGATTTGAACTTCTGTAATTGAAGAGGAGCAGAGAGCAGCTTCCTCTTCCTGCATCGTCTGTGTGCCAGAGCAGTCGGTACTTCGTACAGTGCCACACATCACTTGTGGAAAATCCCACTCTGACCTTTGTCAAGTTGCTATCTCAGTTCTGTCTGATGTTCTCTGTCATCATCTGATGATGGAGATTCTTGATGTTAGTAGTGAATATAACAAAGAAATTTAAATATAATCTACAGTCTTGATGATGAGGTTTAGATACTTCACAATAGACCCTTATTTAGGATAGGAAGGCAGTTGTGATTGTGAAATCAGTGAGGTTTTTTGAAGACATCTATTTTAAAGAAGGCTGACTAAATATGTATTGCTGTTTTCTCTGCTATTGGTAGCAGCAAGGCCACTCATTTAGACTGGGCACTGGAGAAAATCTGAAATATTTGTGGCTGATGTGAATTAAAGCTTCCACTAGTGGGACTGCCGAAGTGATGACAGGAGAAATGACAAGGAAACTCTTAAACTGCTATAGGAGAGAAGTCCAATGAGGGGGCAATTTTTATATTTACTGACTTGAAAAGGTGCAGCTGAGCAACACAAGGTCTATAGATAATGAGTGTTTGAAGAGAACTGGATAAATTAGATTTGCAGTTTATTTACTTCTTTCTTTTCTTATAGAAATATACAATGCTTCAGATGAATGGGGTCGAAAACTCCCATTCAGGCAGGATTAAATCTATTTTGTTAGTACAATTCTTCACTTAAAATGCGAAAGTGCAAAATGGGAGAAAAAGGAGATGAAGTTACATCATTAAAGAAAGTTGTATTGCTGGAAATTTCTAATAATAATTTTCGATGTGGTTTGCAAACAAATTACGTGGAACTGTTGTGCATAATTTCTGGAGAACTTGGGCAGAGGTTTAAGTTACTGACTACTCCATTATTTCAGTGGTTGGACTATTTCAGCAGCTTTAAAACTTTTGAAAAAGGTAGAGATGCATTTGCTTAACTGTATGTTTCTCAAAGTTTGATTTCAAGTTGGAGCAAATTACAGGCTTGTGATGCAACTTTTTAGAGTGGTCTAGGCACTATCGTTTTTAAGATAAAAGCTGTTTTGTGTATGTGTTGACGTTATGTATGTTTTTAGTATGCAGGCATGAATAGAAAGCTCAATGCTTCTGAAACAGAACCCCAGAACTTTTGAAGGACCACGTGTTTATTTTGGTCCTAATATGTTATGAATTATTTCAAGTTAATTGTTGCTTTTTTCTATGTAATTGCAAGGCAGCAATGTGTAGGATACCCACAAGAAGCAATAGTCACTAGAGATGTGTCCTAAAGCCTCAGTGCGGTAGGCTGCCTTACATATGGGCAAGCCAGGGCAGCTGATGGGTGGTGAATTATTAGGTCATAGCAAATGTATTTTGTGTCCATATTACTTGAAATCAGATAGGACAATTTGTAGAGAAAAAGGGTTAGAAAGCATGCTTATTTAAAAGCAATGCAGGTAGATGCATTTTGAGTAAGGCATGATTTCTGGTTCATCCATTTGACCACTGAATTCAGTGAACTAAAACTTATGTGCCTGCTGAGATCTGCCCTATATTGTACTACAGCGTTGGAGGGAATTAAGCTTGCATGTTTTCATTTCTGCAAGTACTCATGAATACAACTTCTAAATACCCATAGCAATATCAGAATGGAAGAGCAAGTGGTGATTTGACAAGAATAAGCTGTGTTTGTTTATGTGCTGCTGAATTGGAGAATAATTGGGCTGCAAGTCTTTACTGTAGCTAAGCTTTGTGGTGTGTAGTTAGTGCCTTGTACAGAGCTCACCAAGAAGCTAAATTGCTGCAAAAATTTCATCCTCCAGACCCTGATGGTGCTGTGGCCTCACTGGAGAGGGTGTGTTGATGGCATCGTTCAGTGAGGCTACAGAGACGCTGCACTGGTTCTTAGTAGTAGAGGGCATCTTCTGGCCCTGTTCCCCCACAGCAGTTCCCTTCTTCCTGTACAATCGGCTTCAGGTTTGAGCCTGTGTGGAAGAGAAGGTATTTGGCAGTAAGATGGGTAGGGTTCCCTCTTTTTTTTTTGTTTGTTTGTTTTTGTTAGTTAGTATTTAGTTTCTTTCCCAAGTAGCTGTAGGATTGCTCTCCAGGCTGACTTTAGTTTTTACATCCAACCAATGAGTCTGTCTCCAAGAAATAGCCTTGGGCAAACTGTTAAGGAAATCTTGCTTTTTGACCTGGCTACAGGGAAGTAAAGCTGTGAAGGAAAGCTGACTTAGGATTCATTTCATGCTCTAGTGAAGCAGGAGGACTAGAAACTCTAAAGTTTAGTTTAAAAACCAGTCCTACTGCACGTGTACTGTTTAAGGAAGAGAAATCTGGAGAGACAGAGTCTAATTAGTCTCCAGAATTAATTGGAAGACTTGAATAGGAAGCCTGGAATTCATTGTCTGTCAAATGACCTCATTAAAACAATGAGTCACACCACCAAAGCAGAGAGGTGAAGTGATTTCCTCCCCTTTCCTGAATTATCATTTCACCTTTGTTTTTCGCCTTTATTATTTTTTGCCTAAGGCTGAATATAGATGAGTTCAAATGAACTTTAGATTTAGTCTGTCTCTCATTAAAATTTGCCTTTAGAATTAGAAAGATGTCTTCTAGAAACAATGATTTAGTATTATAAATTAACAAGATTCTCAATACTTATAACAAGGGTGCCTCCTTGCAGAAAATCTGTAAAAAAGAATTTTAACTAAGTTTGCGTACATTTTTGCAGTTCTAAATTTTTTTTCATTTTATTTTATTTACCAAGGCACAAAGTGTTGGTATGAGATTTTTCTTGTATTAGAAGTGCATGTAGCCTGTGTATTCCTGGCTATAACCCTTCAAGGAATAATTAATAAGTTCTTGAATCCTTAGCTGAATTATTCTTATGGTTTTTAACTGTGAATTAAATCAATATATATTGGTAGATAATTCAACCTGTGTTACAGAAGTATTTTTAACATGGATTAGTACATAATCAGCTTTCAAACATCTGATGCTAAATTGCAGCATATCTTGTTAGAGGGGATTTCAATAAAATGCTTTATGTGAAATGATTTTTATGTACGAGGTGGAGATAGATGTGGATATTAAGTCTTGACTCAAATGGCCACAAGGAACAACACTGCAATTTTTTGAGCGATGGCTTAAGAAAACAAAATGGGCATTACTGTCCTAAAGCTGAGTTAGTTAGCTATAGAGAAGGCTTACTGAGATGCTGTGAAGTCTCCTTTCCTGCCTCCATGAGGGAAAATGTGCATCTTTTCTAGAACACTGCTTTTCCTTGATGGGGAACTGCGAAGCAAGAAAGGCACGAGCACCAGAGCACAACTGTGTTAATGACAGCCAGCTCCACACAAGTGTCAGATGCAAAGTGATACTTAAATCAGAAATGTGCTAAACCAGTGTTGTGGTTTGGGAGTCCACAGGATCTGCACAACAGCACTACTGCATTATGCAAAATGTCTGCCACATGCAAAATGCTCTCCTTGGGTTTTACTCTTTGGTACTGCAGACCCTTATTTCAAGAAAAAATAGTTCCTGAAGGATAAAGCATTTTAAATTATTACAGGTACTTCTTCAAATTAATGCTTCATCTGCCTTAAGAATAGTTGCAGTTACCTCATATCTCACTTGGGGGTTGACCCAAAAGTTTGTTTTATTTTAGCAGCATTAAGAAGTTTCCAGATGGTGTTAAACTTGCCTGAAAACTTCAAGCAAATACCTTGTTTTGCAAAAGAAGGCGCTTATGATAACTCTTCCAAGTATAAGGGGAGGAATGCCTCTCTCAGTATAATATCATATTAAAAAGCAACTGTGGCCCCTGGCTATGTTTCATATCTAAGGGAAACTTGCTCCAAACTCTGAGTTGTGGGAGAATGGGTAGAGAAATGGCAGGGTGGGATATCCCAAATGACTACAGAGTACCACAGACGTCCGTGTCCGCTCTGCATGTGCCCCTTCCTGTAAGGTTTTTACTTGTGTGAAGCTGCTACAGAGTTTCCAGATGCAGTGTCTTGTTGTAAAGTATTTCTGGCTTGAACAGACAATTAATAAAGTTTTTCTAAGGGAAGAACTGCACTTCAGCCCATTCCTCTCCAAAGCTGTCTTAACCTGATGTTTTGGCATGGGACTATAGTTTGTTTTTTTTACGGAAAGACTTGTTGAAAGGTAGTACTAATGACATTAATCCCAAGTAAAAATCTTCTAAGATCACTTTAGGGAGTTTATTTCTCTAGTGATTTTACTGCAGGGCTTTATATAAGTTTGATAGTAAAAAATTCTGAAGTATGTTTGTATGTTTCAAGCAGCACCATGCCATATAGTTTTGCATTATCTAACAGGTCCTTACAGTGATGATAGGATGACACAGAACTAATGCAAAGTTTGTTGTAAACTGTGAAATTTTAGAGTAAGCGTGTCTTCCTCCTTTTCTGATTTTTTTAGTGGAGAAGTACTGGACTGTGACAAGTTTAGAGTTGATATTGTTGCAGTGGCTTGTGCCTGTGTGGAAGAAGACAGGTTCAAGAGGATGGAGGGAGAGGATTTAGGGGTCTTAAGAAACCTGTTTTTCTGATTATCTCATTAGGCTATGTGTCTGTCCAGATGGGAAGCGTGATATTGATATGCATAGATGTATTCCTGAGGTGGCCTTAACTTAGTTCAGGGTGGAGACCCCACTGTCGTGTAGCTGCTCTGCCTTTGCTGCTGCTCATTGCAGCCACAGGTAGAGTGGGCGCAGCAATAATCGTGGTGCAACAGTGCGTGCACTTTACTACAGATGGGCATAATCTGTCAGAAAAGGAAACTGGTTTTTCGGGACCATGGTCCAGAAAAACCTGACATACTTCTCAAGTTAAAAGACACATTTACAGAGACTTCCCTTACACTCGAAGTGTAGCCCCTTGTAATGCATGTTTCAGTGTGACCTTTTTTGAAAGGTACTGCTTTGTCATTTAGGTGATGACTTTGTTCACTGGGATTTTTAAACATTCATCCAGGAAATCATGCTTTTAGTTGTTTCATAGAGTGGTCTGGATTGGAAGTTTCGTAGAGTGGTTTGGATTGGAAGAGACCTTAAAGATCATCTAGTTTGACTGTCCTGCAGGGACACCATCCACTAGGTTCTCAAAGCCCTGTCCAACGTGGCTTTTCACATCAACCTGACTGACTAAATCTGTAATTACGTTCCATGTTTATAGCTAGCTGATTTCATAAGAATCTTTTTGTACGTGCATGTATAGTACTGTGGATAAACATTATTTTCCCAATGTGACAGTAAGGAAGTAATTTAGCTTTAAATGCACCTGCAAGAAATTGTATACCAAAGGAATTTCAGAGAATGATGCAAACCTCTGTGTTCTCACACAGTTTAAAAAGAGAAAATCTACTGAAACTGGGGAAAATATCACTGTGAATAAAGGCCTGGTCCATGAATTGGTTTGTTGTGTTCTGGAGTTTTTGTATTGTTTTCCTTTTTTTTTTTTTTAAACTCATGTCATTCACTTGGCTCTGCAACCAGTTTCATCTATCATAAACCAGTGGTGCTACCTCTGGTTCCTTCTTCCTGCCTTGCCTCCGACTGACACAAGTGTTAGTGTGGGCTGAGTGGTGGGCCTGGTCAGAGGGCTGAGCCAGCTTGGTAAAGTAGCAGGGCAGGAGGAAAAACACCAGAGTTTTTAGCCAGATCAGCTTTCTTGTACAGCTGAGTATGCAGCCAACCAAAATACTGATTCTGTCATGGAGAGTGGCAAGACAAACACCTCTTTTGGCAAGAGTGCTGATTTCTGTGCCGGCTCAAGCTATGGAAGTCTGCTTTGACTGTTTGCATTGTATCCAGCCATAGGTTTTGCTTCATTCAATAGTTGGTAGAAGGCCCTGTGTAGTAAAAGCCTGAAAGATGGCTAACAACTTAGCTGGCACAACCACAAGGAAAAGCTCATTGCTCACACCTCTGCTGGATGGGAAGGGTGTGTATAAGGTTTCTGGTGATCAGGCGAGAGAAATTCTAGCTTAGTTGTAAAAGCTTAAATAAAAAATGTGTAGTTCGCCTTTTTTTTTAAAAAAAAAAACTTGATTATGGTATTATGGAATCATTAAAATTACTCATATTTTCCTTTTTTCCCCCTAGGAATTTATCAAAGAGCTGCTAACCCGGATAAGAGGAATGAGAAAACTCAGTCCCCCTCAAAAGAAGAGTATATAAATAACTCAAAGTAATAGCACTCTGTAAAAGACATGGCAAGGGAAATGGGACTTTGAATACAAGACCTTTATTAAAATAATTGTCTTTCTCCACAACTTTTTTGATTTTATTCAGTTTTGACTCAAGGAAATTTTTTTGTGTGTTTTAAGGGTTCTTTTTTAAGTGTCAATTTTTTTTAATCAAAAATATCAACAATTTGGATGCTGCTCAACTTTCACCTGAGGATTACTGAAGCAAGTGAAGAATCCAAGAGTTAGTGATGAGGGGCAGCAAGCCTATGTGGTGAACCAGAAGATCTTGTAAATTTACTGAGCTAGGAGACTTCTCCTTGCAACTAGTTGGATAACGTTTCTTAAGTTGGTTGTACATTTAACTCATGGATGTCAAGTTTCTTGTGCTTGTCTGTACATAAATTTTAAAGTGGGTTGTGAATACTGTTTCACATGGATGGAAGGAAAAGTTTGTTATAGTAAATTATTTAAATGGTGGTTATTGCAAATTTGCTACCAGAAGGTACCAATTTAGATTATTAAAATAAATGCTGCCATTTTTCTAAATACCCTTAAAGCAGCCCAGTGAAGAATTTCATCATATCTCCTTGTTTAGACTGCAGCATATGAAAATTGGGAATTTTAAGGGCTTTATTTGTAGACTTAAAAGTTATTTGATTGACTTTGATGCTTTGCCGGGGTCACTTCCTCTCCGCCTCATGGTGTCTTGGAGCTGTGCTAACCTATACTGAATATGGGCCTGGAGTGATATCTAGAGAAATGCCCATCACCATTTAAAAGCTGGTTTGTGCTGGAGGAAAGGCAGTGATACCAAAATGAATTGCAAGTACTGTATTGCATTTAATGATGCGGTCTTAATCAAATGCAGATTCCTCTCCTATAAAAGTAGGCAAAGAGTAATACAGCCTTTGTTTATGGCTCTGCCCTGAGAAGTGGGGAGACTTCTTAACTTGGGCTCTTGTAAGAGCAAGAACAGAGATCCCCGCTCCCTTCTGGAAAATGTCCTAACTAGAATGTTTGATAAGCTACCATTTACTGGTAGGTGACACTAATTAGGCATTTTATATCAAGGGTGCTCTGAACATATTTTATTTTTCAAAAAAAGTACATGTTTGTGAATTTTATGTATACTGGCAAGCTTTTTTAATGTATTTAATTTTGTAATGTTTACTGATGATTTTATTTACCAGATATTTACTCAAATAAATGGAACAACTTGTGACTTGTTACATGTACACTTTACAAGACTACTGTTGCTGAGTAGGTTTGTAAATGGAATTGCTTGTCAGAAAGAGAAGCCTATGAGGTGATAAGTACATGGGAACCCAGCTGTATTGACCCTAACTGGCTTTTAATGTACCCAGTACCACTCAAACTCCTGTAACCTGGTGCACAGCTTCACTTTTGAAAGTCTCCTCCAGATGAGGCCTTCCTTCCTTGTGCTCTAGGGAATTTAAAAAGGGGTGGGGGAAAAAAATCTTGGAAATTCTTTCAGATAAATGCTGATAAATTCAGGTAATTCTTTTAGTCCACCAGAGGGGGACTGTAGGGGAGGGTTTACGCTGGCTGGCTCTCGGTTTCCTAGTGAAGGTGTGGGAGAAGGGAATCTTTCAGGAGACTCTCTGCCTTTCTTCCTTTATGCACCTTTCTGGATCCTCAAGAAATGCCAGCAGCCCTCAGAAAAGACTCACCTGCAGCATTTTAAAGTCTTGTATCTTGCCGAAGTTACAATTTAGCTCTGGTTTCCTAAGGAGTCAGCCAGCAGATTTTTTTTAAATTGTGAAATGAAACTTGTACTTCAGAGAAATTGGGAGGACCTTGTGAATTCTTCTGGTTTTGTGTTGAAATCTCCCACTGTTGTTGTCAAGTGGGATGTCTTTGCTTTTGAAAGAGGCCCATGTGTCCAGTGTGTCTTGCCACAAGAATCCGTGGTCTGTGCACCTTGCAGAGGATCTCATGTAGCTAGATCTAAATGACCAAGTTTGTATCAACATCACTCTTTGAAGGAGAGAATGTTACAGGAAAACTTCCTCACCTGCTGAGATAAGGGGGCTTTTGTTAGATTTTTCACACAACTCTGAAGGCAGAAATTGGTGGTGACATAAAGAAGTCTAACTAGCAAGCCTGATGTTTGAGTGGGCAGGTACTTTCTCTGGAAAGCTTTTTGGTTTGTCAACCACTGAGAACCTTTCTTCAAACTGAAAACAGTTTAGTATGTCCGAAATGGGGAAAAATCTTTTGATTTGAGACTTACTGCCAATTCTCATGTTCAGAGTTTTGAGCTGGAGTCTGAAACAACACAAAGTTTGAACAATAAGGGTTCTAGTAATTTTCACATCCACAGATGCATTTTGTGACTCCACTGACGATTTCAAATATCACTTTTTTGTCCTTTATAATAACGATATGCCAAATGAGGTGTCAGTTAAAGGCAACTGTACCAATTGTCTTATTACCTACAGCAAAAAATACTATCCACAAATACTTTTTTTTTTCCATGTTGTTTGACTAAAAGCTGCCCACCCAGCTGTATGCATATTTGTATCTTTTATCCTATTCATCTTGCACTGAAGTAGCTGTGGAAAATAGCAGTGTACCCCTTCTAAAACCAGTAGGTTTGGTGGTACACTTAGAAATGGTGAAGACTGGGATAGTCCTTATTGTTTTCTTGTCTCATGGAGATGGGATAAGTCACTTCTGAGAAGGGTTTCCTCTCCTCCAGTGCCACAGGTTTTGCTGCCTTACAAGTGTCAGTGAGCAAAACCAAGCTCTAAATAGCTTTTGTTTGCAGCTGGCCTGATTTTCCTGGGGACTTATGGGGTCTCATTCTTGCTAATTTTTATTTAATAGAGCTACTCTTGGCCTTGGTGTTAAGTGAGGGGAGAATTGACCCATTCACTAAAGATTTAATTGTGCTTTATGTCTTTATCCTGTGTGGGTGTTCTTGGCTCTGGAGCAATATTCAAGGGGCATATAAATAGCACACTGTTGCTGAAACAACTTGAAATTAAATCTTACAGCCCAGTCTCTTTGCTGTCTTGGCTGGACAGCTTTCATGAGAAGGGCCAAGTTGCGGCAATGAGAGCTTCCTCTGGGCTTTTTAAGTGGCTAATGAAGGAAACGGAAGTTTCTTCTTACAAATATGTAGGGAAGCCGAGGTTTTTGTTTTGGAATTGAAGTGCCTCTCCAGTGTAAAAAAATTGCCTGCAAGAGCATGTGTTTCTGCAGTCTGCTTCATGACATGGTCAGCCTTTGCATGTTTTACAGCAGGACCTGGCAGTTTATGTAGAAAGGAAAGGAAAGGAAAGTGCTTGTGTAATCATAGTGTGCCTCATGAGGCTGCAGTGGCAGGGTAGTGTATTCCTGGGGCACAGAAAAAAAGACATGAGCCATTTGTCTGCCAGCCTCATTTTTGTTCCTTCTCCCCAACGATGGGGTTTACTCCTGAAGCTGCCATTCATGCAGGGAACATGAAGTGGAATGTGGAAGGGAGAGTTTCTCTATTCTCAGAGAATGTGGCCAAGAAAAGCAGGAGCAAAATATCTGCTCCATTTGTGCACTTGAAACTCTTTGACACAGAGCCTTAGTAAGAGTTCTTAGTACTTTATGGTGGTAGGTATAATAGTGTATGTGAAATTGAAATTACTCGCCAATTTATTTCTAAATGTTTTTTTCAGATTCAAGACAGTCTTAATGTAAACATGCAGCTCCAGGGTTAAAAAAAAATTATTGCCAGCCACATCAACAGAAGATCTGTTTGAGTGGAGGCTAAAAGAAAATGTAGGTCTTATTCTGAACAAGTAGCTGAACTTAAAACTCTGGTTAAATGCTGTAACAAAAGGAAAAATTGCTTCTTGGCTGCATAAGATTTGTCATTGCCAGCATCATGCACAGATTGTATATAGGTACTGAGTAGCTGCATGCAATATTTTTTAAAGGTGTTGAGATTTAGGGAGGGAGTCAGAAAAGAAATCAGATGTTGGGAAGCCCAGGAAAAAACATCACTGAGAAAATTACCTCTTAGGAAAACAGAAAAGTCTTGTGTTACTGCATATATTTCTGTATGGAAAGAAAATGAGAGATGGCAGTGCTTTCATGTATTGGAGAAAAGCATGAAGAGAGGAGTACCTGAAAGATAAGGGATGGAAACTTGAAGTGTGTAAGAAAATAGAGCATCCTGGTGGTGATGAACCCTTTGAGCTTGCTACTGTGGGAATAGGTGAGATTGACACCTGTTAGTGTCTCCAAATAGAAATTGGATGCTTTTCCGGGTAAGATGTCATTGGATGAGTTACTCAGTTTCAGTCAAGGTAATCTAAGGCCTTAAAACTCTAGACTTCTGCTTCATGAGGTTCTGTTTGGTGTTATTTTTTTTCTGCAATTTTTTGTTGTGGTTTTGTTTTTTGGTGGTTGGCTCTAGATTTTTGTTAAAGCAGAGGAAACTAATAGTAAACTGATTTCTGTGTATTGTGGCCATGTAACTACATGCTTATGTAGTGGCCAAATCAGAATACCAATACTAGCTGCATATTAGATATAACTCTACTACTTTTTACTTGACTTTCATGCTACTCTTTTTTTTTTTTTTTCCTGGAAGTACGCAAATAGTAAGTGTGAATGTAATTAAGTTGCTATTGAAAGCTAGAGAGAAATTGAAGTGAAGAAGAGAAAGTGTGACTAGAAAGTGCTTAAGTGCAGCAAATTTTATTTTTGCCACTGGAGGATTTTGTCACGAATGTGTAAAAAGAGTGTTTCTAAAGTTTTGAAATTACTGTTTATAACAATCTAACCTAGTGTTGATGGGGTTTTATTTGTTTTGTGGGTTTTTTGGTAGAACTAATGACAAATTCTATGAACTTACACTGTTTTTCAGACTTCTCTGTTTTCCAACAAAAACTGACATTAGTTGTTTAAAGAAACTGAGCTATTTAAAAAATTATATTTTAAAATGTATATTAGACTGAAAATTCTTTTGGAGGTGCAGCTAACAGGTTTTGTTTGGTAGTAAACTCAGATGTCTTACTGAATTGGTATTTTAGTTGAACTTTTTACCTTCTAAGATCAAAATAAAAAATATTCTGTGGTAGCCCCTAGCAGAGGTTTCAGTCTGCCTAACTGTATGATACTGGGTTGGACTTGAAGCCCATAATTACTTGGCAAAAAAAGTAGGAGCTGATCCTCTTCAAGGACAGAGACTTGTTTTACTACCCCTTCTAGGGGGCAGAGGGGATGAGAGCACGAGAGGCTTTCCTGCCTCCTTAAAGGAGGATCCTACATCGATGTCAGCAGGGCTTTGGCTCTTGGCCAGGCTTTGTGGCTAAGTCCATGTCTGCTCGTGCAGCCCGTAGTCATCCCGGGGCTGGTGGGAATTGGAGTGCTGTGTACTCTCAGATACACAGAGAAATAGATCATGCAGGTCTGTGATGAGATTGTGCTTATCCAGGATCTGTTTCCCTTCATGTTGCTTGGCTTGAGGCAAAGGGAGGTGGGAACAGCCTTTATTTAGCATACTGATCTGCAGTAGGGGAGGAATCCCAGTAGGGATAGTATGTTGAAATTCCCATCAATACTTGCTGTCTCCTAGTAGGAGAAGCCAATTTGTGGCAGTGGTGGCTGTGCAGACACTGCAGGCAGATTTCCTTACAGCTCTGCCTGAACCTGGCTTTGGGTCAGAGCCTGCCTTCCTATTTGTTTGTTTTGACTTTACTACTGCAGTATCAGGAAGCCTCAAAAAGCAAAGAGGCTTCAGTGGGTGCTGCAGGCTTGTCCAGAAGCTGGTACTGAGCCAAAGCCATGTCAGGACTACAATGAGTGTGCCATGATGGTGCTTGAGACAAAGGCACTGAAACTGACTTGGAAGTGTTCAAGACCAGGTCGGATGGTGCTTTGAGCAGCAGTTTTGTACCTAGTTTCTGCCACTAACCATTCTCAATAAACTGTGTTTTTTCTGTTGTGTCTTTCCATTATTAATTTCAAGCCTACCAAAGCAACAGTTACTAAATCAGCTTTAGTGCCCATTGTCTCCTATACCTCATGGTGTGTTTGCATTATTTTCCCCCATTCGTTCAAGTTTAACAGCTTGGTTATTTCTCTTAGGGATCTTTTACTACTAAATTGAAATGGAATGTGTCATGGTGCTATTTCTGCCACAGTGTTTCTGCTGTCAGTACCAAGTGAATCCAAAATACTTGAAAGGATACTGTAAATTTTAGTGTCTTCTTATTTATGGCCTCATACTGCTGGAGTTTACTCACTTTTTGCATTATTTCTTTACTTCCTAGAGTAAGTTTTCATCAGTGTGTGAATGCAACTCAGCCACATACTACAAGGAGAGAACAAAGCTCCTAGAAGTAATCAAACACTTTCTCTTACATTCTGGGAAAGAAATATAAATGTGGGGTTTATTTTTTTCTACAAAATATCTGGAAGATGCATTTGCAGTGCCACAGAAATTTTCTTGTTTAGAAACCTGAGGATGTTGTGTGAGCAAGGAAACAAGGGCTAAATGGTGGCAGATGCACAAACTCACCAAATGGACACATTCCTTGGGTCCTCAGGGAAAAGAAAAAAAAACCCACACCTGTATCTCCTGAGCTCAGTGCTTGTCAGAGACTAACCTACTTCCATTAAGCTCTACCGGGCTTTGTGCTGGGTCCAGGCAGTGGCCCTGCGGAGAGGTGAGTACTGGTTCTTGAGGAATAATGCAGATATGAGCACATTTGTGTAGTTGCATACCAGCTAAATTGCTTAATCCTGAATCCAATGGTTGGGCTGTTACGAAGCCAGTGTTTCAGGCAGGGCATTGGTAGGATGTGCCATCACCCTTTTCCATTTTGCAGTGACTGTGATGTGTACAGTCTCTGCTGCCACTGCCACTAAGGAATACTGCAGCTTTTCAGGCATTAAATTAGGAAATAGCATGTTTTTCATTTGGGAGGTACAGTAGTTTGTTACCAACCCACACATACCAATAACATTGTTCCTCTGATATATGTACCTAAAAAGCAGACCTTTCAAATAGATATAGCTCTACATATGCTGTTACCAACTGACAGTGTCTGGTTTTGTGAGAAAATGAAGCTGTTCAATGTTCTTTTGTCTGAACTCATTTAACTCATGCCTCCTAAACTCCAGTTAACCTTTTAATATAGGTTTCACAGTCATCAGAAAAGCTTTAGCACCTTTGGGGAATTTTTCTGGTGCTGGTTCAGACTTAGAACTAGACACAAAATGATCTGATATTGGAAAAAGGCTATAACTTGTTTGTAAGATTCCCCTCTTTAGAGTTGTCTCAAAGGTATTTGTTTCCGTATCAACAATGTACCACAGCAGTGCTTGTTTTATAATGGTAAATCCTTAGAATTTCAATAATTTACCTCAAGTGTCTGCTCTTTCTTTTGTTCTCTGATGTGCCTTGGCCAAGAGCTGGTGCTTAACATATTGTATTGATTATTTCTTCATCTATGAAGTTGTACATTCAGCTCAGCACTTAATCACTCTGAGGCTGGAGTTTTTTGTGCTTGGCACAAGGAAAATGTGTTTTAAAACACATGTCAACTCTTCAAAATTAAAAGTTTTAATGCCAGGGTTGAGTGAAACGATAATTGTTTTACATTTTCCTCTCTTGGTTATCTCTGAAATCTGAAAAACCTGAGTGCTTCCTGAAATTAGTATGATTTTTTCAGTTCTAATCTTGCTAGCTGCTTCCTAATTCATTTAGTACTTGTATTTCTTACAGTTTTTATTTATAGCAGCATTTGGTATCTGCTCTAACAACTGTTCACTCTCCCTCAGAATTCTTCTCTTGTGCTCTCATCCCTTTTGCAACAGAAATTCAGGTATGTCAGAATTATGCCACATCTGCAGCACAGCAAAGATAACCAGGCAGGAATTCAAGAAAGATCAAATAAATCAGATTAACCCACAGTATGGCTGTGTTTTCTTTGCTGGAGAAAGTTAGGCTATCATGCTCAGCCCACTCCTGAGTTTCACATCATCTTCTCACACAAGCACACTCTCCCCTAGGAGAGTGTGTTTATTTTGGGTGTTTAAGCACTCAAAATAAAGCACTTAAAACTCTGGGATTTGGTTCAAATATCTCAGATGGAACTCATTTACGATTTTGGCTTTTTAAAAAAAAGTAAGTAAGTTTGGGGCTGTCCTTTGTATCCAACCACTGAGTCTTGTTAATTAGAAATTGTGGAGAAACTGTCAAGTATGCAGGGAGGCAGGGACCCCAGATCAAACAGCAGGCGTGGAATATGCCAAACTTTCACTTCTTTCAGAGTTTCCTCACTGTCTGAACCTTGCTCATCTCAAACGCTCAAGAATTATATGACAAATAATGTAGGCATTCCGAGGCTGTGGAGTCCTGGATCTTTTATAATGCTTTGATTGTTTCTTGAGTTGCTTTCTCAGGGACTACTTGTCATTTGTTCATACTGTTGATGTTCCTTTCCCATCTCAAGCAATTTCAAGAACAGAAATCCTGGGAAGGATGCTGGGATTGTTATAAAAGCATTAGAGACAATCAGGGAAATAACATTTGTAGATGCTGGAGCTGACCTTACTCTTGATCTGCTCCAGTGTCCTTCTTGATGCATCTCCTGTAGCTCATGGAACTCTCCCAGCGCTGGCAGAAGCTCAGGCCTGTTTGTGGACAAAACCCTATGAGGCAGACAAGCTAGGTGAAATTAAAATATGCTGGCGTGACTTGGCATTAGATGTAGTTTACTCTTTATCCTTTTCCATGCAGGCTACTCATTTCATTAGCTGGAAAGCAACCTTCCTTTAAAGTAGGTTGATGATGGGGGCTTTTATATATCACTTCATCCATGCTTTACTGCAGTACATAGGGACCCTGGTGGAAAAAAGCAGTTCTTGGGTGAGTACTAGAAACAACCAGCTCTCTCTTTTTGGTATAAATAGTTGAGGACAGAGAGAAGCAAGCTCATTTTTAATATGTGTTTAGATTGAAAGTGAGTTGCAGTGGAGCCTAGCTAACACCCCAAGCAATTATACTTCCAAATTTTGCCCTTTGGGGACAGAAAAAAGCTGTCAAATGCTGGGCTCCCTGCAAATCAGAAAAGTCTTTTGAGTTCTTTTCATTTTTAAAAGGGTCGCTTAGTGAGAGCATACAACTCTAATAAGTGAATCGTAGTTGATGTTTGAAACTTGGCAGAAGGTTTCAGAGCTGTGTAATGGCATTTGGGAGATGGATACACAACTTTCTATGCCACATTTTTGGGGAGCCCCATAGGGGAAGCAAACTGAAATGACAACTTTTTCATTATATCCTTTTTCTGTAAAGGACAGATTGGGTGTGGGGTTTAGTTACCCACAGATCTTTCCCTCACAATCTGGGATTGCAGTCCTGCTGAGGGAAAACAGATAACCAGTGGTTACTTTCTACATAGAGCTTTGGACATGGATAATCTTCCAAGAATTGTGTGAGTGCTGTTGGGAGTTATTCAAATTAAACAGTTCATGAGAACCCTCCCCCTGTTAGGATAGTGCAAAAAATTGCAAGGATTCCCAGAGAAAGACCAGGGCTGCATGACACCGGTTTGTCACACGTCAGACAGCTCAGAGCTGAGCCAGAGGTAAGTGCCACAACAGCACATGGAAGACCTAACAAATGACTGAGCTCTTGTATTTAAAGACCACAAAATACTTTCCCCCCCATTTGTTGGTATTAATTAAACAGAATTTAGTTCTCTGCTTCATCTATTATTCTGGTGCCTGCTCAGATGGTCAAGCCTGAGATTTCTGTCCCATCCATCCTGTTCCAAACTGAAAATCTCTTACCATCTGACATTTTGTGGTCTGTCTCCTGCGCTGCAGGTCTTGGAGAAGTGTTTTCCACAAGAGGGTGTAAGACAGCATTTTGCATTAACTCACTGCCATGAAACTGGATGTTAATTCCTACTACTTGCATTACCTCTACACGGATCGTGAGAGTGTGCTATCCATCACTGCTTAGGGAACGAGACTCCAGTGAGCACAACCTGCCTACTGGCTCCAGCTGGGACTCAGGTGACAGACACAGGTTCTCACACTCTCACACCTACGGTGGTGTCAGCAAGTCCCGTGGCTGAAAGCCCAGGCACGGGTGATGCTCCCTCCTACAGATCCACAGGTGGGCCTGTCACCGGTGCTTAGCAGCAGTGTCAGGAGCAAGGGGCAAGGAGCAGCGCTTCCTCTCCTCTTTGCAGAGCTCTGGACAGCCAATGTGCCAAAAGCTTTGTGTAAGACAGTCTGTTGCCTTTAGAAAAACAAACATGTGAACTCGCCTGCATCTAATATTAGATCACATTGTCCAAACAGGTTGTGATCAATCTCTTTGGAGAAGGAAAGGAAATCCCGGTGCCCCTCGTAAACTTTAACAGTAGTGCTTCTCAGGACAGACATTTCCTGGAGAAGGTGCTTCTACTATCTAATGGTGTATCAGTGTTTTTCCTTCCTTATTCCCTGATTTCTAGTTTCCTAAGGGACTGGAATTGTCAAAAGCATTCAGGAGAAAACTACAGGAAGCTGGCAGTGACTTGGAAAAATGAAGCAAATCTGCAGGGAATCTCTTGGCTGACTCAGTGGCTTTCTAACATCTTTCCCTTCCAGCTGGACCTGCCTCCTGGTAGCAAAGGCCCTGTCTAGGCTGAACACATCAGAGACAGCACGCTGACCTCTTTAATTTCTGAGGATTAATGAGGTTTTACTGCTTAAGGTAAACACCTAAATGAATGCTGAGGAGCTTTGCTCACATTTCCCTATCTTTTTCTGTCCTCCATCACCTCTCAGTTATGACTCACTGGCAGGAGTCATAAATAATGTAGTGTTTTTAAAATACCTCTGAAAAAAATGAACTGTGTAGTATAAGATCACTTGTGAAGGAAGAGCTGTGGGAGATGTAACAAGTGGGAATCCTGCTGAGGCACTGTTGTTGTTTGGGTATATTTCAAAGGTTTAAATAGGATTAAGGTATTTATTATTATTAATGGGGAAATAATCTTTATCCCTTCAGAACATTAGAGATACACTGGTTTTTTACGCCGTAGAGAAATACTCTGTGGGCAAATACAAGGTTCTTGTAGTCTAAATAGTCAAGCTTGAAGCTTATGCAGACTGAGGATTTCCTCTTACTAACAACACACATTGCTCATTCTGCTGCAACCTTGGGTCTTGGTTTGAAAGGCAGGTGTCTGCCAAGGAAGGCAGGAGCCTCCCTTGGAATGGAAAATGTAACCCCCTTCCCTCCAAATTATTATAATTCTGAAATTAAGGGGCTTTCAGGCAAATATATGAGAGATTGGAATAACAGTTCTTTACTAATATATATGACAAGGCAATAATACAGAAACACTGGCTTAACCCTGACAGACCTGGCACCCTGCCGGGCAGGGGGGTGGCAGCAGTCTGATTAAATGGTGGCTGCAGTTCTCTTGGGGTGATAGATAAGGTTCTGTTGAAGTGGCAGTCCTGTAGAAGGGCCTGGTCTTCCTCTGAAATTCCAGTGGTGGTTGTGTAGCTCTTGTCCTCTGGGAATCCAGTAGGTAAGGGCTACTTGTGGTGTTCCAAACCTCAGATTATATCCAGGTGGGAATGCTTGGTTCCTCCCCCTGGGCGGAGCATCTCACAATGGGATGATGTAATTTTATGAGTCATGCAGTGAGGTCAGATGGCCCATTAACAGAAGGCATCTCCCGGAGGGAGTTATCAGGGATGTGTCACTGAAGAGATAAAGAGCCCTACCCTGCCCAGTTTCAACAGATGGTGATAGAATGCATACTTTTGGTTACATCTTACATTGTAACCTCAGACACCTTGTTAGGGCCAAAGGCTGGGGCATTCATCATTAACGATTGAAGTGCCTTGACTTATTGGTATTCCAGCATGGGGTACTTTAAATGGACTTTTATTTTTAAGTAATACTCTTCACAATGTTTCACACCTGGAGCACTCTGAATTTGAGGCTCCCAGCTCGCTGGCCATTCTTGAAAACCTTCAAGATGAAACCTTCAAGGGATATTGATGGATGAATGAATAGCATATGCCTAGGCAAGAAGGTCTGTGACTGTTTGGTGCTATAGCATTAAAAGAGAAAAAATAAATAAGAAGACAGGCTTTATGGTTAAATAAACTGCCGTATTCTGACAGGATAATGCTAGCATCTAATTGTAGGGCAGTTGGAAGACTCTTTACCCCATAAAAATCTTGGGTTAAATTTAAAAAAACACCCTCTCAAACCACTGAGTTCCCCAAGAACTCTTAAAAATTCAGTAGGTAGCAT
>VYXC01003863.1:212098-222109 GCA_013397175.1 Platysteira castanea | reverse complement strand
TCAGCACTTGGCACATCTTGTGCATCTCCTTCACCAGTGCCCCCACTAAATCTGGGTGGTTCATTTCTGAGGTGGGCTGTGGGACAGAGTCAGGCTATGGGGCAGGGGCAGGCTCAGGGGTAGCATCCCTAGTCTCTAGGGCTGTGTCAGGTTCTGGGACAGCATTCCTAGTTTCTGGGGCTGTGTTAGGTTCTGAAGCAGCATCCCTAGTCTCTGAGGTAGGTGTCTGGGTGGTTATCCAAGGCAATGTCACCTTATCTCTGAATGCTAAATAGGATAGGCCTATCAACAACACGTATTTAGTATATAGAGGAAATTTAAACCCTTTGAAAACTGGTGGGGTAGGCCCAAGGAACTGATTGAAGGGCTGGGAGAAAACTTCCCCCAGTGTTATTTCCTCACAAAAGGTACCCTTTTTAGTGTAACCCCAAAAACATATGCTTAGTGTGTGATAGCCTTTTATCCATGTGCCCAAATTCCAGAGTAGGTTAAAAACCATGAATTCCTCACCTTATCGACCCACAGTGCAAACTGGATAACAGCCACAGTAGCCTTAGTCATAGGACCCATGTTTAGATAAGGAGCTGCAAGTGGGAGAAATATAACCGCGACCACGTACCACCCAAACCAGGGTAAGCTAGACCACATGGTGCTGCCTAAAGAGGTTTCTATATTCAGCATACAAAAATAAGGTTACCCAGGAACTGTTATTCCTATTTCACCCTTTTTCTCTCGATGCTCTTAAACCCCACATTGGGTGCCAAGATCCGTTGTGGTTTGAAAGACAGGTGTCTGCTAAGGAGGGTAGGATCTTCCTTGGAATGGAATATGTAGCCCCCTTCCCTCCAAATTATTAATAATTTTGAAATTAAGGGGCTTTCAGGCAAAGTTATGAGAAATAGAAATAACAGTTCTTTACTTATACATATATATATATGTAAAACAAGGCAAGCAAACAACNCAAGGCAAACAAAACAACAATAATTATGTCAGTAACAACAAACAGAACCAGAACCCAGTGACAGCCTTCTTGTCTGTTATAAATGAAATTTGGAAAAGTTGCCTTTTGCATTAATGAGTAGCAGTTAATCAGTTTATGTTAATCGTAGCTATAAAACTAGAGTTAAACCTTCCAAGTTCTACTCACACCCCAGTTCTACTCCTTCCTCAAGTTCTACTCCTACTCCTAAGTTTTACTTCTATTACATTGTTCAAATGTTCATGTTAAAGTTCTGTATTAGTTATATATTTCTGTTAAATTTAAAAGGTTTAAAATGTGTTACAAAACTGTATTTCTTTTAACTAATCTTTGAATCAAGTCAGGCTTTAAGAAGAAGAGAGACTCCAGAGAGACCTTCCAGGGAGCTATATTTAGAATCCGACAGTTGGTCTGTCAGCTAGCTCCATGGCAACCATGAATTTTAATGAGTGGCTTTCCCGCGGAAAACCCCAATGGCATCACCCGGAGGAGGAATGAAGAGACTGAGATCCCCTAGCAACCAATGAACCATTGGACAAAGGACTCCACCAATGAAACACCTCAAAACATCGTCCGTAGACCTGAGCCAACAAAACAGACTCTTGCATGGACCTGACCAATCACCTCGGACCTCGGGGGAGGGACAATGGGCAGGACTGGGAGGGGCCATGGGGGTTTAAAAGCTCAGGCACAGACAGAGGAAGTGTGTTTTCTGCTCGGGAGTAGGCGGACTGTACTCAGCACTGTAGATTTCTTTACCTTGGGTCTATAGCTAATTTAGCTTCAAGTCTCTCTTATACTGTAACACGGAGAAATTAATTTGGTAAAGGAATTTGGCCTGCTTGTATAATAAACTAAATTCTAAAATCTAAATTGAGTGTGGCCTCAGTCCTGACATCGGCTGTCAGGCCCTTTCCCCTTTGGTGCAGTTCCGGCCACGGCGGCAGGGGCGCTGGCGGCTCCCGCTGAGCAGGGCGGGTGCGATGGTTCCCCCGCAGCTGCAGGGGGCGCTGCGGAGCGAGCACAGGGAGCACGCAGCAATGGCGGCCGGGCCGAGCCGGGAAGGGATGGGAGAAAGGCCTCACAAACCCCCTGGGCAGCCGGTGCCGGTGCTCCAGCAGGACCCTTGGGAACAGCAAGCTGGAATGGCAGGGATGAGAACAAAATCCCGTCTGGTAGGCGAGATGTATCAAACTCCACAGCTGCGGGGGGAGCCCTGGGACGTCTTGGCAGGCAGGGGCTGTGGAGCTGTGGTGTAGCAAAGGCTTGAAGCAGTGGCAAAGAAGCAGCGGGGCGCAGGGCAGTTGCAACCCGGACCCCAGCAGAGTAGGGAAAAGGGGGCTCAATATCCCAAGGTTTTCCCCTGAGGCACCTGAGTAGATGGTGAAAAACAAGTCGCTCTTTTAGTGAGGTAGGGTGTTAAATAGGGTCCCAATGCAGCAGCTACTCCAGCAAGCAGAGCTCCACTCATGGTAGAAGGAAGGCAGCAGAAGGCTGAACTCCGCAGTGGTGATGAATTCTCCCCACAGCGACTGCAGCCTCTCTCCCCACCACATGCTGAGAGAACAGAGCCCTAGGCGGTCCACCCAACCCCTTTATCCCAGTCCGAATCTCGTGGCATCTTTGCTCTACACTAGAAAACCCCAGGTAAAAGAGACTAGTCAGCTCTCGGACCCGTACCCTGAGCTGTGGCCAAGTCTTTTGTCTCTCTTACCTATCCAGTCGCTATTGTCTCCCAGCAACACGTATGGGGAAAATTCTTTAAGACAAAAAAAACCAAAAGGAGAACTCCTAAAACCCCAACAGACATGTAAGCATTGTTATAGATCTGAAGGACAGCAGGAGAAAAACAACTGAATTTGATATGTTTTCAATGCAAAAAGTCAAACTGTAAAACCTTCCATGCACACTGTCCACGGGGTTTGTGATTCTGCAGTTCCAGGGAACAGTCATCCATTGTCTGAAGAAGAGTGTGAATTCAGGAAGTCTGCTGAGGGCTAACCTGTGCTCAACATGTCAGACAGGTATCAGGCATCTTCCATAATCAACAACTGTGTTGCCAAGTTACATAAAATTCACAATTAGCAGGTTTGTAATTAAACATTTAATCAATTCCCCAAGTATATGTATTTGTATAACCATTGTTAATGACAAGACTAATGCCAAAGCTGCAACACACCAATCAGCTTGCACTGGAGAATCAAGTCACATTGCATGAGCTTTTTCAATTTTGATCAAGAGTATGGTGGCCAAAATCAGCAAAAACTATTAATTTCTCACTACTAGGCTGCATACAAGGACACTGAGATTCTGTAGATTCAATTTAATCTGGTAGTAAACTATCTTTATTGATTGATGTATATTTATAGCTATGTATTTATATTCCCACAGGAAACAAAGGAGAAAGATTTCCCAGTTACAGTCAACTCACATTCAGCTCAGGTTGAATTATTCCAAATGGGACTGGGGGTTGTAGGCAATGCAATTTAGTGCATTATTACAACATACAGAAATTTAATTTACCTGAGCCCATTGACATAAAGGACTACTTACTTTTTTCAATTTTCATTCAAACCACATGTCATCTAGTTGCAAAGTGAGTTTTGCTAGCTGAGTGTTTAGTGAATGTTTCTGATTTTTTTGGCAGCTGTGCCTGTCCTACCTTTAAATAAGGAACACAGAGAAGAGATTAAGATATTTTTTAGAAGCTCACCTGAAAAGAATTTGTATTAAATTAGTTTTGTTCTGCTTTTGTAGAGCCCACGAAAGTTTTAAGAAAAAGACAATTATTAGCAGTTTTCTTTCCCTCTAGCCCAATTTGCTTTCTAGGTCAGCTTGAAAATTAGTTAGGAATACCAAACCTGAGCTTCCCAATCAGTCTGGCAGACTACTGAGGATAGGAGGCGTCTCCATTCAGTGCAGCTATTGAAAATCCAAGGTATGAGTCACTACATAGCATGCTTTAGATTATCACACTATAACCCCAAGCAATTTAGGTGATCTCTAGCTTGTCTCTTAATTATATCATCTCCTGTGGTCATATTTTCAAACCTGTTTTTAAAAGCTGGGATCTTTCTTTTACCTAATCACATAAACCCATAAACTGTGAGCATCAAAAAAGCAGGAAACAGGATAATGTCACTGCCCAGATGGGTCACACCAAAGTACGTAAAAATTCATCAAAATGGTGAAGCACTGGTTTGACTTCAAGCATGGAATTCTTTCTTCAGAACATTCATCAAGTTCTGGAAGTAGGTGTTTAGCTGAAAACTAGAGTATTTTCAAATACTTTTTTCTTTCAAATGTTGAACTTTCAGTTCCTTGCTTCTTGTCATGTCATAATTTCCCCTGTTCATCAGGCTTCATACAGTCTACCAAAATAAAGGAGATGTCCAATCTGATAAGTCAACTTTACCTGATACCTCTCAGACATGGAAAATAAGTCTGCCCACTGGCTTGGTCTTTTGTTGTTTGTCATTCAAAGCCATTTTGCAATGGCTAGAAAGGGGAAACATGGATATGCAGATGATGCCTGAGGCTTTGGTCAAACCCCACTGTTAGGCAGGCAGAAGTGTGGGTTTCTGTGCTGCAGGAGGGAGGGTACAGTAGAAGTTACTTTAAAACATTTGTGTCAAGACACTCTGAGCTCACTGAACTTGCCTTAATATATTTGATACTTAAAACACACCTACTGTTCAATCTACTATGTGACTCTCTCATAAATTACAAGGCAAATATCTTTTCCCTTGGAGAAAAAAGCATAGACTGGAATTTTAGTTTCTGTCTAGCCTGCATCCCACTTTTGAATATAGACTGTTTTTCCTTACTTTCTTAATGAATTTGTTAAAAAGTGTGTAATACAGCTTCAGGATATGCTGCCAAAAATAACAGCAGGTAGCTCCAAAGTGTCAAGGGATGAGTTTTGGGTCTGCGTCTGGACCAAGGCCAAACCTGGGGATGTAGTAGATCTGATTGAAGACATTCAGTATTTAGTATGACTGATGATGGAATGGTGTTTGAAGTATGGATTCCTTTACTATTCTGCAATTTTTATATACAGCACTGTCCAGTAGGACTCATTATCCAGTTAACTTGCTTGCAAAGTGCTTACACAAGTAAAATAATCTTCAGTAAAATGTTGAGTGCATATTATGTGTGCAGTACTGGTCCATTTAACATGTGCTTTGTAGAGTGCATATTTACTGCAGAAATGTTGGTGATGGATGAATCAGGTACTGTAAAATATCCTCCCTACATTTCTAAAACACGATTTAGTCTTTGTAATCCACCTTGGGTTTGCTGGTGTGTCTGATTCATGTCCTGTGGCTTGAAGTGTATCCTTTCTGCAGTTCCTTTCTAGAACCTTTCTATGGTTCTGTGGTTCTACAGTTTCTACAGTTAAACACTCAGTTTTATTGCTAAGGTTCTCTTCTGTTTAAACAATTTCAGGGGATGCTTGTGTTATGATTACATCTATGAACACAGCTGATGGTGAAAGTTGCTATCTCCCACAGAAAAACAAGACTAATCAGGCAATCAAATCTGGTGTTACATGTGTATAGTTATTTTCATATTTACTGACAGTGTTTTCTCTGCAAGAATCTCTAAATACAAAATTCAGCTATAAAATACTTCTATTATTCATAGCTGTCATAATTATGGATAAACAAGGAGACATCATGTGGTCAGGAAAGGCCTACCTTGATACTCTCTTGATTTCTAAAAGGCCATGACCTTGGACTTAAGATATAGTGGGTTTATTTTTAACATGAGAACACAAATGCTGTCTGGAAATAGAATAATGAAAGAGATTTGCCTTGTAATTTATCAAAGGGTCAGTGAGTAGAAGGAACAATAAGTGTCTTTGAAGTATCAAGTATTTTAAGGCAAGTTCAGTAAAATCAGAGTATTTTGACACAAATGTTTTAAAGTAACTTCGAATTTATAATTTGGCAATGCTGGAATTCTTGTTGCATATATGATCTCATCAAACAGAATGGCATATTTTATAATACATACACAGATTATGTGGTTTTAAGCAAAAAAGCGAGTATGTTATGGTATGGTTTCAAACTAAACTGTTTCTACCTGAGGAGATCTCTACTACCTGTGTTTTATCTTTTTCTTATTACACTGCTTAAGTTGTAATCACTAAAATTCCTTTTTGGCGATTTAGATTTTTTTTTTTTTCAATTTTAGGGGTAAAGTGTGTGAAAGCCTTGTGTCACATGGCATTTTAAACTTCTTGTGTAAGCAGCATTTTCTAGAAAAACTTTGGTAAGACCACCTGTCAAAGAACAATCCTGTTTAGAGATGTAGGTTGAGACATCTTTGTTTATCAGCAAGTATAGTTTTCTCATGGTTGAGGAGGTACTGTGATTCTGGAGATCATATCTGCAGAGTGATAGCAGACCCCTCGCTGCTTGCAACCTTAAGATGCTCTCTTAAGAGAAGAGTTACCTGACTAGCCTTGTTTCTCATGGAGCTATATTTCATTATTTCTCCTTATATTTCTATTTAGCTTAGTTAGATATAGTCACTGTAGCACCACAGCCTTTGGCGAAATTAATCCAGCTAAAGCATAACCATCTATCTGTAAGCCACAGAGGGTGCTCAAAGTGGGGAAAAGGCAATAGGTTTATCACTCTGTGTGGGTGTGCGTGTTGTTTTTCTGTGAAAAAAAAAAAAGCAGCTCAGGATGATTTGTGATACCAAACAACTGTTGACATCCCATGTCAGAGCCAGGAACAGCTTCTGATTCCCTCATTGCTTTCCTGCAGAGCCTGAGTAGTCAGCCATGCAGCAGCAGCTGAGCATAGCAGCAGGGTGCACCTAATCTGCTGCTTTTGCTGTGTCTATGGATGTTGCAGTGCAAGCTGCTGTGTGTGCTACAATCACATGCTGTTTTGTTGGAGATTTGGGGGACAGCCTGTGATGGCTGCTATCAAGCACATATGGACATGTGTTTGTTTTCAAGTTACATATTCACAAAAGGCCACTGCCTAGGAAACACAGATGTTTTGCTTTGTTTTGCCTCTAGAATGGCACTGTGCTCTCCTGTCATAGGATACTTGCACATCAATTACCATTCCTATAGTCTCAAATACCTTTAACCTCTGTGCAGTCCTCTATAAATCTCTAATTAACTCCCGGTTTTATTTACATATGAAATGTGATTGAAAGAACTTGCTTCTACTGAAAAGGAAAGGTTTTATTCACAGGGTAAGCTGAGGGGTTTGTTTTCGTTTTTCTTCCCTTTTAGTTACTGATTTCTTTTGTGCTTAATGCATCTTCTGCATGCTGTGTAATCTTGCAGTGGCACATAATGTACTAATGCAGCACGTCTGCTTGATTGTGCTAGCTGCCCCCTTCAAAGTCTAACATTTTACAGCTCAGGATCCCTTCTTCTGTTATTCCCACAGCAAAACTTTGTTATGTGAAGTGCAGCTGTCTGATTCCTCAGAGTAATGTCAGGGTTTCTGCAGCTGGATGTCTGCAGCTGGCAGCACAGCCTCCTTTGCAGAGGAAAGCCGTTAACATCATAGCCTAGGGCATGCTTACCATGTCTTCATCAGGTTTGCATCAGCCCTTCTGGTTGGGCTCCAAAGCACTGACTGTATCAAACTGAGAGGCAGAAACTGTGGGGGCAGGAGCATACCACCTGCTGCAGCTGGTGCAGTGCTGGCCTCCCAGGAGCTTGTTAGTTTTGGTTGATGTCATTTTCAGGTCTCTGCAGTGCGCATCAGGCATGTGATTTCCTCCACGTGTGCTCAATGTAGATTTTCTGTCCGTTCAGTTGGACGTGAGGGCTTCTGACTAGCAAAGTGTTATGTGTATTTTGAAAGCAAAATTTAAAAGATAAAAGAGTGATTGCTTAACAGTCAGCAGTTAGAAACTGGAGAATCTTCGAAGACTTTGAGAATTTTTCCTTATAATCTTAAATTCATGCATTTGCATTTTCTGATGGTATGCGTATCTGTATGGCACATGTTGGAGGATGACCGTGGCCATCCCAGGTTTATGGGCTATTGTATCTCTGGTGTTGCTTAGAGGTGACAGCAAAGCAGAGTACCACTACTCTGAATGCTGTATGAATAAGGTCTTTAAGAGAAATGTAATATGGCTGTTTGCTTATTTGTTTGTCCTGTCTCCCCCCTCAAGCCCCCACGTTTTTAACAGTTTATGTTCAAGCATCAGGAGTAAGCACCAGGACTTCCAAACACAGAGGAAAGAGTACAGTGCGGGAGTGATTAACAAGGTTACTGCAAGAGAGGAACTCACTGTAGTGGAGAAGGAGCGCATGTGGTGACTGTGACATTCATTTGTGGGTAATGCTTACAAGCAATGGGCTAGTGCTTTTAATTGATGGATGGAGGTTATACCTCTGACAGATGCAACCATGGGCCATGTGGGCTGCAAAAATAGCCCAGGCAGGGGCAGCACATGTAAAGGGGCTTGACACACTCCAGCCCAAACAGACATGGCTCCTGCTTTTCGGGCTGATGGTAAGTAGACCTCTCCATGTCTGTGGGAGAGAGAAGGCTGCTCTGGGGTAGCTGTGGGGCAGAATTAGACTTTTCTGTACTCTCCACATGGTTATATTTGAGTATCCATGTTTTGTAACACTGACTTAACTAGTTCCACAGTTTCCAAGCCCTGCCCCCAGATTTCAAAGCCAACGGCACTTATTCAAGCATGTGCTGCTTGAGGAAGACCTTGACTCTTTATAATCATTGCTTTTATCGGGGATAACAACACGGTGCCTCATATCCCACCGGCCGCCCTGCCTCGCCCCGCGGAGTTTGCAGCCTCACTCCCCGCCGGGGCAGCCGACCTGCCTTTTCTGTTGCTGTTTTTTATTTGGTTTAAAATTTGGATTAGTAGCTAGAAAAGCTGCCAAATGCCATGTCGTAGGCGGGCGCGAGTGTGAGTTTTAGGAGAGGTGCGTGTGCCATCTAGAGGAAGCGCGGCCGCTTGAGGGGGGCGGGACGCGACGGGACGGGACACGCTACGCTGCGCTGCGGGTTTGGGGCAACCTGAAATGAACATGGGGGACCCGCAAAAAAGCCCCCAGCACCCAGCAACTATTGAATCCCTTTGGGAAACCTCATGGCATGCTGTACCTCTGTGTCTGCAAAGATTTTGCATATCTCTGGAAAAAACACAAAGAATTCTGTACTCTTTTCTATTCCAGTAAAAGAGAGAATGCCTGTTTGCATATTTTAGTAGTCTTGGCATTTATTAATGCTGTCCAGTTTCTAGGATGCAGAAAGAAACTGGAAAAAATAAATGTCATCCTTCCTTCTGGTTTTGTCTTTGTTTTTTGAACCCTGCTTAATCTGGTGCTTCTGGCATGTATCAGCTTTAGATCAAGAGACAGAAAGTTCAGTAATGGTTGGTTGTGAGGGTGTTAGCATCTTGAGAGCAAGAGACAGAGCCTCATAATCTCATTCACTGTAACCCAGATCTTGTAAGGTAGCAAAAATTAGTACTTTTTCATCTAGGACCTATGCTAGCAAGATGAATCTGTGTGAAGTTATGTGCATGAAATTTTGTGTGGATGAGAAACCCTCAAACACTTGCAGGCATGAATCTTCAGGCACTGCTGGAACTGCAGAGCAGGGTGTCAGTGTGGCAGGCACTGCTTGACAAGGTCAGCTCTCTGTTCTCAAATCATGTGTTTTAGTGAACTGACCTTGTTAAAGGAAACTGTCCCATCCGAGGGCCTTATGTTAGAGTTGAAGGAGCAGAGAGAAAGTTAGGTCTTGTTAATTCGAGGTCTACTGAGCACTAGATCCTTGGAGATATGTACAAGGTGAGGCACAGTGTAATACCCTTTGATTGCTACTGCAAAATGTACAGATAAACAGCAGTGTAAGGCCAGCTTGTTGTGTTCAGTAACTTTCTCCTGAATTTGTTGCCACATTAGAAGATTTCTAAATTGAAACTATCATGACTTAATGGCTTTAAAGAACTGAAAAATTTCCCTAAAACTCATTGTCATATTGCTTACCAAAAAAAAAAAAAAAAAA